>NW_017547236.1:2989565-3024507 GCF_001854935.1 Bemisia tabaci
CCGCAGAGTTGCCCATAACAATTTCTCAGGTATCAAAATTGAGGTATAGATAGGGAGGGGGGTTTTCCTGTGTTGTCAGTCCCAAATAACCCGAATTTGGTGGCCCCTGAATCTTCCGAGGCTTCATTGATAAGGAACGGGGACCTTCAACTTTTTGAATTTTCAATTTTTGGGTATCCCTGTACCATATGATGGAGCCTCGATAGGCACCAAAACCGTAAAATCACAGATATTAGGGTGAAAAATCGAAACAGAAATACGTCTTAATCTCTTACTTAGAACAGCAGGTGATATACTCCTCGAAGGTATTTTCGGCGTTGGTGATTTCGGAGTCACACTCCCTGAGCGAGGGCTGCCCGGCAATTTCAATTGCTTTTGAAGAATGGCGTCTCTATCAACAGGAGCTAAACAAAGAGAGAGAAAAAAATGATTGTAAAAATCCATGACAAGAATGTCTCATACTGAGACTTTACCGCTAGTCGACTTTGTAGTTGAAAAATACTGGAGTGCAGTTTTCTATTAGAGAGCAGTGAGGAAAAAAAACGAATTCACGGTTGAAAAGGATTTTTCGCACACACTAAGTTAAATCGTAGGTTTTTTAGATGAGATGGCTTATGTCTTTTCTTGAATATATACCCTTTTTATGAAATATCAAATAGAAAAGATTCTATCAAATTAGATAAGTCGTAAGACAGTTTACAAGTATAAAATGTTGCTTCGTTAGGTATTGCCCTACAATTAATTTACCAAAAATGAGTGTGATTAATTTTAGTCAGCGATTGTCAGAGTTCATGACAAATGAATTAAGGAACTTTTAGACTGTGACAGAAGTCTGACATCTTGATTTTTGCATTTATTTTCCATGCTAGAATGACATCAGACGATCTCCTGTCGCATTCTCACTTAAAGTACCTTCCCTCCTTTGGCAAGGACTCTAAAAGGTACTGTCCTTCATACGAGGGAGCACTGGAAAAAAAACACATTGGATCTAGAGTTCAGTCTCTTGAAAATATTGACAAGAAAAAATACTCTTGTTTCAATCAGGTTTTTGCTTAAATCAAAAGGAAATCCGCTCAAATTAAGAGGCTCAGTTCTTGATTTAAGCTTAAATCTGATTGAATCAAGAGTATTTTTTCTTGTCGATGTTTTTAAGAGTCTGGACTCTAGATCCAATGTGTTTTTTTTTTCCAGTGAGGTATCTCTCAGGTTACATGTGATCTCTTTCAGAGGGCTGACGAGGATTGAAATGTTTCATCTTGAGATGAAAGATCTGGGCTGAATTTGAAAGTGGGAAAGAAATAACATGTGATACTAAATATCCTGACAAGGAAAACATTTGGTAAATTTTCGTTTTTCAACAGTTAAATAAATTATTTAATAACATGTCTTACCATCAACAGTTAAAGCGGCAGAGGTGGATGCTTTGCCACCGTCGTTGAAGGCGATGCAAGCGTAAACCCCTTCATCCTCCGGGTAAACTTTAGAGATGTGCAGTTTAACGATCTCGCCTACGTGCTCAACTCGGAAGTCTTCAGTGTAAGCTAAAGGCTGTGAAAAAAAAAAATTGGAAGATTAGATAAAAGCTTGGCATCTTGGCTCATCGGGTTACGATTTTGATTCAGAAGTTAGAGCGGTGGACCAGACCACTGAACAAGGTGCTAATTGAAACACAATGACATATGTTTCCTCATCAAAGAGCCTGTCAAAAAAGTGCCCCTTTTTTGGAAACGCGTGGACGACAATCCACACATTGATGAGACGATCCTCCGATGAAAGTTTTAGCATAAGTTCAAAACTCGTTTCGGCAATACAGCGCTGCAAGACTTGCATTTTTACTATTCAAAATGATATTCTTTTGAACTTTTTCGATTAAATATACAAATGTAATCCATTTTTTATTTTTTTTCTAAGGCATAACGTCAGTTGATGTTACTCGGGTATTGAGACTATTGTTGATACAGCGATCTAGCAATCAGTCATGATACAGCGTTGCAAAGTTTATGATAAGGTGTCCCAGACCACCTGTGCCAGGCTTGGCTGCGGCCAAAGCAAGTTTGTCGCGGCGGCAAAACATCGTCTGAAGATCCAGACTATGCCAAATTTCTTTTGTTAAAACATCATTTTTGAGGAAAGTTAGGAATATATTTTCTAGATATTTTTAGAATCATTAGATCAGAATGCGTAGAAAATTCTCTAAAACTTTTAAAAAAGAGCTCACAACGACTTTTTTATCTAACACTTCAGTATTGATTGCCGAGCATCGGACTATGTTATCGGTAAAAATGCCCTGGTAAAAGTATTCGTGCTCCATGAACATTGAACATCCGTGTTGCGTCCTAAAAATTGAAGGCGCTCCGGTCATTCTAGCTAGTGAGGCAGTGCTCGCAGTGACACACTGTCACGACTCGGTGTGGCGGTGAAATATAATATCCTAATGTGTGAGAATGGTGCGAAAATATCCTTTTTGTCCTCTCCCATTAATTGAATCGGCTCCTGTTAGACGGGCGTAAGTCCAAAAACTCACGAGCCCCAGCGTTCTGCGTGATCAACGAAAGCCAGGGCTCATAAGTTTTTGGACTCACGCCCGTCTAACAGAAACCGATTGAATTTTTATCCGCAAATTTCATCTTGTTACAAATCCATACAGGCGCACCAAACATTCTCACGTGCACAGCTTCACGGACTAGAGTAACCAGAGCGCCTTCCATTTTTTCATATGCAACACGCGCGTCCACAGAGTACGAATAGTTGTATTGAGGCCTTATTGTCAACAACATTGAATTTGTTGTTTATAATTTTGATTTATTAGCATGAAAAGCCTCTCTCCGTCTTATTCTACCCAAGTGCTTCGAGCTATTATATTTCGTATTGTGGCACAGAAGTTATAAGAATTAAAATGTTTACCTTTTTGTCTTTTTCCCATCTAATCTCTGGCCTAGGCTCAGCTCGGACAGCGCATTCGAAAACGACCGAATCCCCATCGCAGCATCTTATATCTTTCAATCTTCGGATGAAAATTGGGGCTGTTTGTACTGGTCTGTGAATAAAAGAGAAAATGCAGATTGAATCGAGATAGCAAATTACAATTGAACTTATGATATAATATTCCGAGTAAATGTAAGTAAAATATATTGAAGGCTTACTAGGAGGTGACACGCAGGAAATTTTCGACAACACATATTGTATAGTCTCCAAAAATGTTTGATTCTCCTAAAGATTTTCCTTCCCACTGCGCTCAACTCTATGCTATATTTCAGATAACAACAAAATATAGTAATGATAAAAATGCGAACCAATAAGTCTTAGTTTGCATGATCGTTTTCATGTCTTCTTCAACTTACTTAAAGGACTGCGGCGGTGAAATTCCGCGACCACGTATCTCACTTGCGGTGTTTCAAATTATCCGCTCCTATTTTATTTCTTGAATCGAACGAATCGGAGCGAATGCGCATCATTCCTTGAAGTTTGCGTAGAATTGTCTTCGTACAGAGCAGAAAAATCACGGCAGTTTTTAAGAATTTCCGTTGAGTAGTTTTCTATTTAAAAAATAAAGTAAGTCTACAACGTCGCAAACCGAGATACGTGGTTGCCAACTTTCATACTGTCGATAACTATTCACGGTAATTTCACAGAATTTTGTGAGATATTTCTTTACGTACTCCTCCGGAGTATTCACTGAAATTTTCAGCCAGAAGTGTTCAGTAATATTTTTTGAAAAATAATCTTTGCTAAAATACCTCGTGATAGTCTCTCGAACAAATTACTGACAACGGGCATAACCGCAATCGAAGTACAGGTTACCCTATTTTTAAGATCTATATGACGTCTGGAATGATGAGACAAATGTGGGGAGATAAAATCTGGGAGTGAACGGTTTCCAGGCTTACACAGGGAGACTAAAACTTGTAGTGTGCGCGCATACTGCCTGGTTCTCTTTGTATTTTTGGAGACCTAGGATTTTGCGATCACGCCAACTCGGAAACGGCTAAAAGTATTTTCATGATTTTTCTTAAAGTTATGCTTACCCATGTCTAATACTGCTGCGGTCCATTCCGTTTTCGCCCTCTTTACCTTGACCTGAAACGCAACATACAAGATTGTAGAACTCTTGATCATCGTTATTGATAAATAAACTTAATATAACAAAAGTCGTGGAAAATTATCCCTAAAATAATGGGAATTACATAGAGTGAGGTTCAGTTTATTTGAAGTATCATAACTAAATTGCGTGGTAGAGCGTCTTTGTTCAGTTAAATAACCAAGATTTTGGGTTATGCTCGAGAAGAATTGTTCCACTACAAGCCTCTAAAATTTATTTTGGGATGATCCCTATTAACTATTTAACTCCCCGGTTTCCGGGGCTTATGTGTAAATCACGATACGTTCTTACGTCAAAGAAGCCACGTAATATGGCAAAAAATGGGCAATGATCGTCAAAAGTTGGCAAATGGTATCAAAAGTGGCTACAATTTGGACTTCATTTTGCAATTCGGGATTAAAATTTCTGGCTTAGTTTAGAGACAACGTATGTACCATTAGTTTCCCTGTGCACATAAGTGTTTTTACGGAAGAGCCAGAATAATTGTAACTTCTACCTGAAAAAGTACGTCAATTTGATCTTTAAGAGAATTTATATGATCAGGAATCCACGAGTACCTAGATACTCTATTTAAAAGGGTAAAAGGTATTTATGTATATATTCTTTGAGGTAACACCCTGGCTGTTTCGAAAGTCAACCCCCTCCGTGACCATTCCGTCATAATTATGATGAGATAACTTGACGGAAAATAGCCGGGGAACATAGAAAACAGCCGAATAGATCTGTGGTCACCAAATATAACCATGACAAAAAACGAGAATCAAAGATGAGCTTAGAGGAGAAAATTATGATGTATCGAGTAAGTGAAGTGAATGTTAAAGAAGGACTAGTGACATGCATTATTACCTTTGGCGAAAACTTGGAGGGATATCACTGCTTTAACTTCGCCATAGGGGTTGCACGCGTAGATGGCGTAAGTTCCGGTGTGGTCTAGTTGAACATTTGGAATTTCGAGGCGATAACCAGGTCCTTCTCCAATCCGTTTGAATTGGCATGAATCCCGATAGTATTCAGTCTGGAACAGAAGTAGAACATAGGAGATTAAATGTTTGATAATACAATACAATCCATTTCTGACATAATAAACAGTTATTAGGAGGTTAGTAGCTAGATGTGAGTACGAGCGGTCCAACCCTGGAGAGCGCTCTGCACCCTCTGAGGCACACTTTGCGGAGTACCGTTATGAAGGTTTGATGGGTAACGGCTTGGAGCGCCTTCATTTTTCGTGATACTCCACGCTTTGTCTTGGAGTTAGTTTAGTTGCCTGTCCGATCTAAACTCGAGAAGGGTAATGATTTTCCTAAGCGTGACTGCTCTCACCAAGTTTTTACGAGGGAAAAAGTGTCTGTTCACATTAAAGGCAAACAAAATTAGCACTCTAATATTCTCAAGTAGCAGTGATCGCGATAAACAGAGATTTTATGGGTTGGTTATCGCGATTATATTGGTGGCAATATATCGAGATATTATCGCATTAAAAATATGGTGATTAAATCGCTACACACCGCAATTTTTGGTTCGGTAAAATTGTGATTAATTTTCGTCGATAAAATCGAGATTAAATCGCCATTTATCGCGATTCTTATTTCAAAAATATCACGATAAATTGTAGAGCGATAAAAGCGCGATTTTATCGCGATAAGATAGAGGGCAATCGCTCAGATGTTGATGATCCTGGCGATTTTATCGCCGATAAAATCGCAATATATAGCGATTTTCCGTTAAGAAATGCTACTTGGTTTGTTCCTTTTTCTGAATTTTATGTTTATTCTATTTGTTCATTAGTGAATTGCAACTTGGCGGCAATTTTGCTAATTTCATCCGACGTATGTTTTGGTAACAACAACTGAATTTTAAGTTTCTCTGGACCAAAGTCCCTGTCTCCGTGGGAGATCACAAATATCGTAACAGCTGTCAGAAATTTATATCGTTGATTTTGTCGGAGTTCCTCGCCATTTTCGTCAACTGTTTAGCTGATGGACAATGTGCATTATGGAGCGGTGTTTTCTGCTCCGCGCGAGCTTATGCAAATCGAATGAGCTGAATTTTATCAATCCCGTCTTCGAAACCAAACTCGATACAGATTGAACACATCGAATTCCTCGCAGCTGTCGCACCCACTCGCATTATTCAAATCGCCAAAAAAGGGAACAGTTAAGTGAGAAATTTCGTACTCGAGGCTCTTTTTGCTTGACCGATAACCTTTGGCAGGTTCCGATTCGCCTCGCCACAAGAATGGATCAGTTGCCCTGGTCACAGAATCGCGTTTTGATGGTTAAAATTTATAGATTATCAAAATATAATAAGATCGGATCAAACGACTGGTTGCTCCGCCCGACATAACGGCACGTGAAAGGTATCACCAACCAGAAATTTTGGGCTTTCTGTGTTGACTGATTGTGAACTCACAAGGAACGCGATAGGATTTCAGGGCATGCTCGAGGCCTATTGGACGTATTTCTGCCAAACGGAACTATGTGCATTATGACGTGAGCCCCGTTATGCATGTATCCTTATGAGTCTCAAGGTTCATGTCTTAATGCGCACATAAATCCGTTTGGCAGGAATACGTGCAATTCATCTCTTCTCTTCAGGTACAAAGATGACATGCTATTTGAACTGATCTAGCCCACTAGTCGCCTATTCTAGTCTCTAGTGGTTGTCAACAGTGCAAAAATTGCGCTACAAATGAAATTAAAAAACATTACTTTTGACGTTATTACTCACTTGAAATTATAAGGTTAACTAATATTTCCAGGCAATTAGGATGTTCAAAAGGTATCGGTTTCCAATTAGAAAAGATAAAAAGTATCCAACACTTCTGCCTTTATCCTTTTCGAAGGTGATGCACATAAAACACGCTATACCGGAAAAAACAAGCGAAAGACGCAGCAAAATGGTAGCGTTTGCTCACATAAACGATAGTTTTTCTGATTTACAGCCGCAAATATTCACTATTTTTCAAGTTTTTTATAATTTAAAGCTATAAAAAGTATTAAACAGAATTGGCTCTAACACTGTTCTTCAGCTTGTTTTTAAACTATAAAGCTATATTTCTACTGTTTTTTTTAGCAATCGACAGTTAGATTGTACTTCATTTAGCCACATTAGCCACATGAAAATTTTCACAGAAGTAAGCTGCTTTCCACGTGGGCACTGTAGCAGTCGCGTGACTATTTTCTGCCGCACTTGTAAGCGAATTTTTCCCGATTGAAAAAAAGCAAAACGGAGAGAAAACAATGCGGTACTTCGATCCGAAAAACAAACACTTCTTTCTCACACTTGTTTGAAAGCACTTTTGAGCTCAAACAAAACTTCGCCAATGTTTACTATCACCAGGAAAATAAACAAAACATTGCGGCACAAATTCAAACGGATAATCCCGCGCAAAGAATTAAAAACTGACTATTCTGCAAAGAATTACTTTTATTCTCGTTGAGTGGGCAAGTTTTTTCCGAGAATTTCTAAACTCAGACACAAGATTTCTGAGCATCTAAATATCTTTTCACAAGTTGGATTGCGTTGTTATGACTGTTTGATCAGGGACTTGGCGCGTCGAAGCTAGCAAGAAAGAATCGACTCTTTTGTCCCGACAAGCAAATCGGGAATTTCAGCAAAATTGCACCGAGAGTGACTGCTCCATAGTGAATTTTCCTTTGTATTCTAAGGTCAGAAACAATCTCGGATACAGTGTGAGACTCCAAGAAAAGAATAGCGTTTGTACACGATTGGTGAAAATATGGCGAGATAACCAAAACTGAAACAAATCTTTACTCCGGTTACACAAATCCTTCGATTTCCGTTCAGTGCATTTGAGGATTTGATTGTTCAATTATGGTTTGTTCGCACTCAAGAATTATAAAAACCGACACAACTATCTCGCGGGCTAAATCACTTTCCACGAAACACTGTCCCGCTCCTCGGAGGGGGATCCTAAAATTTCAAAGAGAAGCTTCCACGGCCCGCTCGACAAATTCGATTCCAGCAGATTCCAGCAATTTCAGCTCGACGCTGGCGCGGAAACTGAAACACGGCTGCCACACGTGTCTGGCACACCAAGCTGTCCGGTACGACTAGAGATGGCTCGCGTGGTCTAGTTGCTCTATACCAAGGCTCCTGACGTCACAAACCGATTCTTTCCTGTAAACGCTCGACTAACAAGGAGTTGTTTATGTTCCCCTCTCTCTCGCGCTGCCTTTGAATCCGGTAGCGTCCCTTGCGTTCGTTTCCGAGTATTTTTCCTGCCCGTATAGAAAAATTTGTTTGCGGTTCGAACTTGCGTAGAACCGAAGTTCAAGTTGTGGATATAGAGGAGGGGCGACTTCTGCTTTTGATCATTCTTCGTGGCCAGAAATTTTTCCTGGGGGGGAGGGGGGTTTTTGTGATGATCTATTTCTTTTTTTTTTGGAGGGGAGGGGGGAGGTCCTACGGTAATTCCTGAAAATCACAAAATTCCGCGTTTTTGCGGAAAATTTTCCAGTTATTAGACCCTATTGGACCCCCCACCCGCCCACCACTGGCCACTCTGACAAAAAGGTATGAGAAATGTTACCTACCAGAAGTACAGTAAATGAAGAATTTGCATAGCAAATGTTTCTTGCATCATATGAAATTGCGCATGATCATATGCGCTGAGTGAATAGTTATACACAGTTTTTCTCGATGTAGGAAATCAGAGAAAAGAAAATTTAAAAGTGGGAAAGTGTACTGTCTTATGATGTCACACGGCGGCATTTTCATGCAGTTTAAACACACATTTATCAACAGATTAGATTATTATGTCATAACTTCTTCATTAATCGTTCAATTTGCAAACCGAGGATATTTTTGAGCCCAGTTCACTTCGTAATTTCCACTCATTAATAAAATTCATCACATTTCAGACACTTGCAAATTACTTATTCTATCATAAGTCTATACTTTATTCTTTATAGTCATACTGTTGGGAGTGTAGGGTAAATATGACCAAAAATCTTATAGCATCTACCATAATTTTGGTGAATGCGATTAGAGTTACATCCTTGGTTTCTTCCATCTTGCTTTCGTTTGCCAAGGAGACACACATTTTCACTGGTCATGCAACGTGAAACTCAGATGAAAGCATGGTGGAAGAAACCAAGAGTGTTACAACCGTGGTGGATGACGTCATAAACCAATTTTTTTAAAGCGCGATATCTCGGTTGATATTGAAAGTATAAAGTTGCTGTTTGGACAGATCTGTTTACTTTTAGCTAATCTACAAGAATCAATCATCAAAACACGATTCTATGACCAGCGTAACTGACCCATTAACAGTTATTGATATGATTTATTTTCCCGTTCACGCCACGCGATATCGCAAAATAAATCTAAAAATTTTAATTCTGAAGCTACATAAATAAACAATGTATTTGTCCCAATATTGTATGACGCCCAACTAAGCTTCTTAGCGTCCCGCGAAGTATGACGTCAACCATCCCGGGTCAACAATGTGACCTAACGTAGGAATTTTTAAGAGCACTGGTGACTGACAGGAAGGACTTTTATGGAATCACTCGCGTCTTGTAACTAGAATTTCGGATGTTTTCGATATGGAAAATTTTAAAACGGAAAAAATGTTAGAATGGGCGATTAGGTTGACCAAAATACTCGAGAATATAAAAATTAAAATTCCAAAAGGCGGCGTTCTGACTAAATGATCCAA
Source organism: Bemisia tabaci (assembly GCF_001854935.1). Taxonomy (NCBI): domain Eukaryota; kingdom Metazoa; phylum Arthropoda; class Insecta; order Hemiptera; family Aleyrodidae; genus Bemisia; species Bemisia tabaci. The sequence goes on from NW_017547236.1 coordinate 2,999,348, forward strand.
GGAAAAGAGATAGTGTGCCGAAATATCATCGACGGTATGTTGATGGGTCGATTCGGGGTTACAGGTTCTACTGAAGAGCTTTCAAATGATGCTGAAAGTTATGTGTTATGGCTTTGAAAGTCGGGTTGCCTTAATCCTTAATAATTTCCGGAATTTGAACCGTGTGATCCGTGTTAGTTTTTGCCGCTTGCAGGAAAAGCGACCTTAATTCACGGAGTTAAATTTTTTCAGTTGAGCGATTTTAACTGAATTTGGTTAGAAACTCTGACATTTTGGATATATTGCCTGCGACGCTAGATAAGCTTCTCTAAAGTCTAGGAGAATAAGTTCTGAGCGGGTCAGCTCATTTTTGAATGAATAAAGAGCGTTAATTTTCATAATAGTCCTCGAATTTTATGTCCTTAACATGACAAATTAGAATTTTAGATATATTTTTCTCAAAACTAATTTTTTTAAATACCAACTCCAGTTGGTCAGTTATTTTGAGGTGTACTTTGACCTAAATTGGTCGTAGAACTTTCTACTTTACTCTGACACTCAATCCAAGTTTTTGTGGACTGTGGATACGGTCACAACTTTTTTCCCCTTTTAATTTTCAAATTTTAAATTTTATAGAGGTACCGGGATCTCACCACTGGAAAATAAGATACTTTGCCGAGACTCACACTTCAATAATTTAATTTGAAAATCCACCGGGTTCCAAACAAAACACGAGTCTCTCAGCTCGGTGCTGCTGAATAAAGTTGTGTTGCATCCACTTTTTTGGTGCGAAACTGCTCATTTTCAGACCCACAAAGCTCAAAATAGTGTGCGAAGCAGGTAGAAAACATGGTGGAGATACGGCACGAATCATCATATGAACGTGTTTCTGCCAAATGGAACTATATGCATTATGACACAAGTCCTGTTAAGCATATATCCTTATGGGTCTTGGGGCTCATGTCTTAATGCACATAGTTCCGTTAGGCAGAAATACGTCCATATTTAGAAATGTAAGTGAGGATTCCGGCTCAAGCGTTGTACGTTTTCATTGTTTGGGAAGACAAATATCCAGGAAGAAGCACAACGAAAAAGCTCGATTTTCTCCTATCTCTCTCTTTCTCTCCCCCCCCCTCTATTTTGCAAGAGAGCATCTTTTCCCTCAGAAAACTTGTTTCAGTTGTATTTAAACCCCTCAGGAGCCACTGGTTGGATTATAATCCACTACTGACCTCGCGGTTGCCTTACGCGGTTGCCTTTACGCGGTTGAGAGAAACATGAGGGCTAGAGAAAAAACCATGTGAATATTCCGTCCATAGGAGAGTTATACATAGTCCACGCCAAATAACTTTATGCGCTTTTGGACTACGACAGAAGATCCTTCCTCTTGATTCTTGTATTTACTTTCAATGTTTAATTGACGTCACGTGCGGTCCTCTGCCACAGTCTAAAAACAGATCGCAGATTTACTAAACTTCCAAAAATTGTGAGATTTTTGTCTCTAAAAATGACGAATAAAAAATGCTAACAGTTTTGGATCAAAATTCTGGGGGAGGATAAGTCTAATCGTTCTTTTTAAACAACGCCGTTGGTGATATAACAAGGTGGAAAAATAGTGCTAAGTCCATAATATTTTGCGGGGAAATGCCAACAAATGTAAAAATGTCAATCAAAGTCAAAATTTAAGCTCTAATGAGTATCAGTACAAGGCTAAAAAAGAGGGGGAGAGATCTTGCACAGATACTTACTAGAGCTCAAATTTGTGAATCTATATTTGAAACTTTTATATTTTTTGGCCTGATGGTCGTATTTTAGATTTTAACCTTATTTTATTTTTTCAATTGTAAAAGCCAAAGAGTTTTAGCGAAACGTCTCGATTTATTAATTAGTGTCAATTTTAGCATTTTTTCTCCAGATTGGGCTCTTGTGCACAATATATTAAGCGGGCTACTTTAAATCTCTAAGAATATACATTTTTGTACTTGCACTATTGCGCTTGTGTTTGCACACATATTTTCTGAGGACATCGATAGCCTAAGATGCTAAATGTCTCTAGTAAAATTAACTAACGTGTGCTGATATGAACATGTTTATGTTGATAAGTCAATCGCACGTTCCGTAAAAAATCCCTGAGAGAAAGTTCACGTTTACATAGTATAGCTATGATTCAGGCTTCTGCATACGGTTGGCGTATATTACCGTTGCAAATACACGCTGCCATATTCCATGACATTCCCCGCATTCTTCTACGTAAACAAATGCTACTTACACGGCTAATTTGAACCGGAAACACTGCAACGCTGCTCACAATCAGTGCGCATGTGCGGTGTTCATTCCGCGAACAATGAATGTTTATCCGCGGTAATAACGGAAACTGCATGTGACGCACTTCGGATTCATCAAACCGTCCAGTGGCGTGGCGTGAATTGCGATGTATCGATTGTTATGCCGTTTAAACCTATGGTAAAGAATCGATTATTAATGTGTCCGCTGCGAACACCCTTTTTATCGATCCTTTTCCATAGGTTTGAATGGCATAACAATCGATACATCGCAAAGCACGCCGCGCCACTGAAACCGTCCACCGATTCCACCGGAATCGTTTCGAGGCTTTCTGCCGTGCTAAGGAAGAACGCCGTAAGAACATTCGAGAATTTCCGAATTTCCCTTGATAAAACATATATTTTTGACAACATTCATGCATATTTTTTCTTGAAATTTTCAGATATTTTAGATTTTAAAGTGCGTAAAAAATTGTCTGAAAATTTTGGAAAGTAATATTCAGAATTTTCCCAGTAAATTCGGTTTTTATCGAAGGAAATTTGGCAACGTCTGAAGGCTCATACGGCGTTTTTCCTTAGCACGGCAGCTTTCGTCTTTGACATACTCAAACGTTCTGCCACGCTAAGGAAGAACGCCGTATGTACATTCGAGAGTTGTCAAATTTCCTCGAATTAGAAATGTATTTGTGAGGAAAGTAATGCATAGTTTTCCTTGAAATTTCCAAATGTTTTGTATTAAATCGCTGACGAAATTGTCTGAAAACTTTGAGGAAAAAAAAACTTTTCCAAGGAAACATCAAAGTATGACAAAAAGTTTGAAACATCGCAAACGGAGGTACGTGGTTTCGCACTTTGGTCAGCGATATAACTCGCGCATAATGTGTATGAATTTATGGACCATAGTGGTTTGTTGTAGATCTTGGCTCATTTGCGTCGAATTTATTTGCGCGTGGCTATAAATATATCTTATTTAGCTACCAATAGAGGATCATGTGGCGCCTCATCGGCGAATGACACCTTTTATGCCCTTTAACAGAATGAAAAATACCTATCATCCTTTCGACTAAAACATTATGTCTAAACATATGAACTTACGCAATGGGTCGACGAAGTCCGACCATACATGATGAAAGCTACATTTTATGCTACAATTTCTGAATTTTCCACAAATTCCTAACAACCCATCGGTCATCGCTTCTGACTGCGAGCGCCGAAAACTGTGATACTACGCAAGTGATACTACGAAAAATAAAAAAGAATAAAAAAAAAGAATATCGGAATGAATTAATTATTCACGGATTTTTTCTCGCGTATGAATAAACATGCCGGTACGAGTGCCCGTTTGTTGTTTTTTGCCATAAAAGGAAACTAGACGTATATTTCCGCACAGCCCATTGAGCGCTGTTTTTGATTCAACTCTTCAAGTCCTGCATTGATCATATTTGAGAAACGGCAGTATTTGCAGTACGCATCTGAGTTTTGCGTCCCGCCTTGAAACTGTTTATTTTTACCTTATTCATATTCGCACGACATCCTTTGATTTATTTTCTGCGACCGTGCGCCTCAAAATTATGCAACGTAATCGAGAGTCGAAATCGAGCCAAAAGATATGCAATTTGTCTCAGATTCTTGTGGGTGCTACTTGCCTCAGTATGTATAATAGAAAAGTGGCACACACTAGAAGAAAAATCGTACCTAGGAAAATACGACAAAAAGACGCCTGCCCTCTGCAAGCTAATTGTTGAAATTGATAGACAAAGCTATAGACAAAGAAGACCAAAGAGATATGGAGAGACCCTATTGGTGGAAGTGGGTAGTTGCAATGGACAAAAGAGGTAGGTAATAGAGTACGAAACGGCACCCACGAGAGACCCTATAGTATAGTTAGTCCATCGTTTACTCACTTAGTCTATAAAAACCACCCATTTCAACCAATAAGATAGCTCCATATTCCATATGTCTTCTTTGTCTATCGCTATGTCTATCAATTTCAACAATCAGCCCGCAGGAACGGATTTGCATTGCGGTCAGCACTCACCTGAGTCTAGGCCAAAAAAGTCTGACATCAGTGCAAATAACACTCATATCGGTGTCGGTAAGGGTTGACTTAATGCTCAATATGAACACTACTCTCAGTACTGATCGGTGATTGCTCTAAAATTAATAATTGAGCTGAAAATTATCAAAGATAACGTCTGCGTTATTTGAGCCGGTCTCCGGTTTTTTGACATTGAAAACAACGGTGTACTGCTCATGCCTAGAGAGGTAGGTCAAAATGGCACCATCTAGGCTTTGGTGGATACTTGGTACCGACTCTGTTCGGATGATTCTGTCTATTCTACGAATCTAGGTCTAGGGCTGAGACCTACCTAAAATCTAGGGAATGCCACTAGAGTCCAACCATTATAGTCGTTTTTATCCGTTTTGAATTAGGTGTTTAGGTACGTGCGGCCTCATCAGCGGCGTAAACATCGGTAAAAATGAGTTGAGGCTGGGAATCTATATTAAAACTTTTCCCAGGAAGTTTCCAGGAACTTCAGGCTATATTGGTAACAATATTAAAAAATCAAAGATCTAAAATGTTTTCAACGTGTATTAAACGCGGTTTTTTCAATTCGCCTTCAGCTGCGTCCGCGGCAATTGTTGTTACGAATATGTCGTGCGTGCTGATTTTTGCTCATTACATACTCGACTCTCTGAAGGCGTTTTATGCACGAAAGTAGAGCACCCTGTTGGAGAACAACAGAAGTGAGATTGAATGAATCGCTCAATCCCTACTTCGTTCGTTCTCCGACAGACTGCGTCACTTGCGCACATAAAACGCCTTCAGAGAGTCGACTATGTAATGAACCAAAATCAGCACGCACAACATATTCGTAACAACAATTGCTGCAGACGCAGCAGAAGGCGAATTGTTCGGTTAAAATGAGCATGATTAGATGAGCATTCGGTTAAAAGAGCATGATATGAAGTCTGCATGTAACGAGAGGGTACGTTTTAGATCGACATAAATCGAACGAAAATAAAAACGAGACCCGATGAACACCGATCTAATGGACGAATAAACAAAAAGCTGATCAAAATCAGTAGAAAACTCACAATTCTATGAAGTACTATGAGAAATACACTCGCATAGGCACAAGTATAAGGTGATCCCTCGAGAGCCACTGGACAATTTCGGGGAAATTCCTATTCCCATTCCTATTGACCTTCCTATTACTACCTATCCTATCCTATTACATTTGTCTTTCTTGGAAAACTTACATCTATAATTGGGACCTCTTCATGATTCAATTCCAAGTAGACCTTGATCGCACTTCAATTAAGCCTCAAAAATAGGACTCGATTGACGAACTGTTTTTTCTCTCATTTTTAAGGGCGCTTCACAGTTGCAGCGGCGTACAGTTGCGTCAAAATTTCAAAAATTGAGTCTTGGACATGACAGTTGAGACCTATAAAATTAGATAACGTTTTTCCCCAAAACTAAGTCATTTTAGCCTCGAACTTGAAACCGTGTTATGAATTAAGTTTGATTTCGCATTTTATGGATTTTTTTATTTGTATAGACATGTTAGCAAAACTCTCTGCTAGATAGATAAGACAATGCCTGAATTTTGTGTTTCTGAGCTTTCAAGGCGTGAATTCCGTGGACATTGTCGTCCCTAACAGCGACGCATATTCACACCGCACCGGTCTGTTCTTATACGCATTCTACATTGGCTGCAGCTATTGCCTGCGGAAAATTGCGGGCAACCACTTCGAGAGATTAAGGGGTCAGTTTTGAATGCCTGACAGTTGACACCTCTACACCCCGGTGTACAGTGAAATGTACTATTGTTCATATCGCAGCTTGGTACATGCGATCTAATCAGGGGTCAAACAACCTTCGAATCACAGAAACTAGATCACCTCGAATCAATTCGCATCTTTCCAGTGTACACTTGTACAGTGTATACCATACACCACCGAGAGAACAGTATTTGATGGCATCAATTAGTTGAGCAAATTGCTCATAAGTTCGTTCGACACCCATGCATTGTTGTCAGACCCGATTCATCAAACCCTCGATACCAACATGGGTTAACGAGAGCGTTCCGATCATGCACATAGACTAAATTAGGACCGACGCATGGCGCACCAGCTCAATAGCAAAATGGCGAAAAGGGGCCTAACATATTTAGAATCGATTAATCTGTGATACCCTTATTTAAAGCTTCTGGCGTCAAAGCACAGAGGATGATAATCGTTTTTCTATAATTTATTTTTCTAGCGGCAGAATAGTTTTTTCAAAATTGATAGTTGAAATTTTGGGGAGCGAGTTCTTACATCTCAACGGTGCTCATCCTTTTTCGGGGAGCGCCTAAAAACGCGCCTACATCGAAAACAGCTGAGCGCCTCTCTAAACGGACGCATTGAAGCTTTCCCGCTTGTTTTCCTTCTTTACCTTTACAGAATTACCACAGAATTTAGGAACTGAATTTCCCTGATTTCCCTGACACATTTCGGTAAAATTCCCTCACAATTGAAGCTATGCCAGATGGTTAAATACATAATTTCAAATGGTTTTCAGGCAAAATTTGTTGTTCGAAACGTTTAACCCATTCTAAAGAGCAAATAAGGGTGGTTTGACGGTTATTTCCCGAGACTTTCGTCATTTTCCCTGAAATTCCCAGGTTTTCCCTGATTTTTTAAACTTCCCTGATATTTCCTGGTTTTCCCAGACTGTGGCAACCCTGCCCTGGTAAAAATTGGCAGTAGAAGCTGTGTTCCAAAATACCATAGACCTACAGCCGGCTGTAAGATTTCCAATAGCTTCTATAGCCTTATATAGCCGATGGCGATTAAGAACCAGCCAGGCGATAAAGTAAAAGTCTTGGAAATTAGAAATAATAACATTTTTACTGATACTTTAAACCTAGAAAAGATTTCATTGAATTACAAAATCAATATTTTTTATAAACTACTAAAATTATGAAAATAGAAGAAATAGTTTCACCCATTTTATTAATAGTAATAATTTATCTAGTTTCAAAGATAAATATGATTAATAGATTAATTATGATTGAATACATCTCTATTATAGTGATTATCACATAGAATATCAATGCTAGATTATCAATGCTATTTTAGAATGCCTGAATAAAAGGTCTATAATGATATAATAGTTTATGTAGCTCTGAAGTTACTTCTAGAGATATGTAAGCTAACTAAAGCTATTGGACTCATATTTCAACTATAGATAATTTTAAATCTCTTATCTATTGTTGTAAACGTTACTAATTACGGACGCTAGGATTTAGTGAGTTTTTGGAATACTGCTCTCTTTTTGGGCCGTAGTATCTTGATTTATTTTGCGAGGAAAGCTCCGTACTTTTGATGGATGCCTGTCATTACTAATATATTAGATCGCCTTCAGTTTTGTATCATGCGGTGCAATACCTCTGGTGTGAAATAGTTGCTTCAAGCGTCGTGGCACGCTGCGGCGCGGCAGGCGGGCAGCCAGCGCGAAACGCGCTTTGGCGCCTGCAAACCTAACAGGGATACTTCACACGTTGCGCAATGCGTGAAGTATCCCTGTTAGGTTCGTAGGCGCCAGTGCATCGCCGCTCCGCTTTGTGTTAGGCTCTAATATTTAATCCGGCGGAGTCAGCATTATTCAACTCATGATTTTGAAATGTTTGCACATCCTGTATGGATTATTCTCATTTTAATTGATGAAAAAAATATGTATTAAAGGAAAATATAATGAGTGTTTTGTAAATATTAAGGTGGTCCCGTATCAAACTTAATGATTTCCAAAGCACACAAATTTCTACACAATTTTTTATAGCCTTTTATAATCGATGGCGAAAAAGCAACAGCCAGGCGATAAAGTGTAAAGCCCGGCGATAGGAACTACAGCCCGGCTGCATAGTTTTTTATCGCTTCGTGTAGCCCGGCCGTATGATTTTCTCCGCATTCTACAGCCAGCTATATGATTTTCTGTAGCCTTCTTTAGCCGGCTATAAGAATTCCTATGGTATTTTGAAACGCAGCTCTTATCGCCAATTTTTACCAGGGATGCCTTCATCTTTTCCCTATTTTGTGCAGAAAAATAAACTTATTTATACGTCATATATAACATAAAAGATCATAGGAACCTATTAAAATGTTTTAAAGTTATTAAAAAGTTAGAAATATGACAACGTAAATGTTAGTCGCGACTCACGGGGCCCCGATGCGGACACGAAACACAAGAGCGGGGACTCTCGGACACGCCAAACGCACTGCCGGGATAGCAAGGAGAGCAATAAGTGGATCTCTGTATGAGCCATGATAAGCACACGCTTTTATGTGTCTCGAGGTCCATCCCGGCATGCACTTACTACTATCTTCGCTAGCACGGTCGCCGGCCGGGGCGCATGGGGCACGCATGCTGATATTTTGAATGCGAACACAGATCGACATAATAGATAATGCAGTGCGAGTCAAGGGTACGTTCCCGATGAAAGCGAGAGCGGGTCTCTTTTCGCATGTAAGCTTTGGTCCGGGTCACCAGATCCATGGCCGCAGTCAGAAAAAGTTCTGGGGGCACCGAGTGATATTCCGCCGCGCTACGGGAAAACGCCGTTGAGCCTTCGAATGTTGCNAGTGTAGTTACGCCCTTCTGACAACCGAGCGACTTAATGTGACGTCTAAAAATGGATAAATAGGTGGGGTGAGATTGAAACTACCTGAAGACATGTTCCCTTGTGAGACGGAACATTGAATTAGATAAGGCAGCTGATGATGCCGTCAAACTACCATGGATGTGAACAATCGCAGTGAGATTATAAGTATCTTTTTGAGTGTGGTGTCATTATGATTACAATCATTCTATCTCCATTTGTACACGTCTGTCTGATGTCAAACTTGCTGGGAAATAGCAATAACACTGTTATTGACTCATTGATTTCTCAATTGAGATTATATTTTTCTGCCACCACAAGAATCATACATACAGGGTTATTCAAAAGTCACGCACCACTGGCCATGAGGGGGCCGGCCATTTGAAATTTTAGAGTCCCCCCCCCCGAGGGGGTAAAAAACTGGAAAATACCTAAAATAGTTTCCCCCTCGATATGAGGAAAAATTTCACAAACCGCAAGTCGATACCTTGATTAGAACTAAAGTTGTGGCCAGCGTGGTGCGTGACTTTTGAATAACCCTGTATATGATGAATATTATCGTATTTGTATTCTGTTTTTATACCACAAATGTCCTCTATTGAACGATTTCTGACGGATATTTCACGAGATTATTGGCGAAACGTAAGATTATTAAAACGAAAACCTGGACAATCGATAAAAAAATTATGTGAATAAATGTTAAAGTTTTCTTATAACATTTTCTCAAGGGAGTTTTTGTTAAAAATTTACGAGTTTTTTTTTGTTTTTTTTTTTTAAACTGATTTCATTTACCTTGAATGTATGTGTTGTATAGTCAAAATTTGAAAGCGCTTTCGCTTCATATAGACTACTGAGTTGGCTGTGACGCCTAGTAGCAAGATGCAACTATTCGTGTTCTGCGGATGTGAGTGTTGCGTGTTCAAAAATTGAAGGCACTTCCGCTTTTTTCACCTCTTCAAAGATGTACTGGAGTTGTCAATAGCACCGAAAAGATCCCGGTCTCGGAATTGGGCAAATTTAAGAAGGGGATTTAACATTCACATATTTTCTGTCTCATTTCAGTTAATTCATAAAAAACCGGAAAAGACAAGAAGCACTCTGGCGAACAATATCGATTTAATCTGACAAACATATTTTTTTCTCAATCGATCGAACGGAATTTTTTGTCCTTTCCCACCAGCTCTTTATTTGAGCATGCCAACTCGATATTCCGCAGAATGTTGTAAGATACGGGCTCGAAACTGACCAAGAAAAACATGAATGACTGAATGAGGGACACTACACGCGGTGCCGGCCAATAGAGGAGGGGAACTCGTAGATACTAAATTGGGGTCATTGCGGCAGGATTATTATGAATGAGTCGTCTGTCTCCTTCTAAAACTGTGACGTCACGCTGAACTCACGTTGATTCATTACCGATTCATCTTCGGTCACACTCAGTCAGTATCAGTCGAAGCGTGAATGGTCGATTATCGATATTTGCCCCATTTAGAGCTTTAGTAAGGAATCGATTATTGAGGTGTTCGTTGTGAACACCCAGTTTATCGATCCTTTTCCATAGGTTTAAATCGCAGATCAATTGGACTACATTTTATAATTTGGAACTATAAATCGTAGCCCGGTTTAAAAACAACGCATGTGCCATTAGTGTCCCTATGCATATAAGTGTTTTCCCAGTAGAGCCAGAATTTATAGTTCCAAATTGCAAAATGCAGTCCAATTGATATACCGTAAAGCACACCACGCCATGGTCAGTCTATTCGTGTTTGGAATAAAAGTCTGGTCTCGAAACGTTTTGGGCTTGGGGTTAAACTATCCCTTCTTACTTTGCGGAGACGACAGTCATGTCCGTCAGAGGTAGTGGCGATTCTTGAAAGTTAGCAATCCTTTTTTTTCTATATCTGAGTGTATGTAAAACAATCGATTCTTAATGAGGCACCTTGCCTCACCTAAAATCGATATTTTAAATGGATTTAAATGGAGAAAAACAAAATTGCTGCTTGTCAAAGGCTCACGAGTAAAATGCTGTAATTTTCGTATTTTTAGTTCTTTTTTGGTCCTTAGTCAAGGCTATTATTTAGATACATGCCAAAAGTTTCAAATCGCAGATTGAAATTAATAGTCGACGGGATTAGAAAGTTGAGTTTAGACCTGCTATGTTTTAAAGCTCAGACACTAATCACAGCATCAGAGAAATTCAAGTTACAAAAATTTCTTTTTAAAATGTTTCAAATTATATATTGCATCCTGACCAGAGAAAGCTTTTCAGAAAAATGACTTAGAGTACCGATATCAGTAGAGAGCTCTCATAAAGTGAAAATGGAATTTCTACTGATAAATGATAAATCGGAAAATTAGATCGATTCGCGGATCTGCCGATCGATTCATGGAGTTGTGAATCGATTCACGGGTTTGTCGATCGAATCACGTCGATCGGTTAACGTTTTTATTTTTCCATCGGTTCATGCCGATCGAATCCAAACCCTCCTATCCAGAATGGATTCACTGGAAAAAAACCACTCGGATCTAGAGTCCAGACTCTTGAAAACAATGACAAGAAAAAATACTCTTGATTCAATCGGATTTTTACTTGAATCAAAAAGAAATCCGCTTAATTTAAGAGGCTAGGTTCTTGATTTAAGCAAAAATCCGATTGAATCAAAAGTATTTTTTCTTGTCATTGTTTTCAAAAGTCTGGACTCTAGATCCAAGCGGTTTTTTTTCCAGTGTTGCGCAAAAGCAGAAGATCCACCTGAACGGTAAAACCCAAGCTGATTATGATCCACCGTGACGTCAGGGAAATCGACGAAGCGCGAGGGTGGCGCCTCCGATTCGAACTCGGCGTCGCGACGCGCGGCGGCGCTACACTTAAAGGCTGACCAGCACCGCGTCACGAGCGCGGCGTTGCCAAGTCGAACCGGCGTCTCCGTCCACGTACTCCCGAGCGAAACTCCGCAACTTTTCAACGGTTACGATGCAGTCAGGTATTTTGAAGATGGACGCGACCCGCGGCGGGGGGGAGGGGGTGTCCGGGCGGGGAAGGGGGGCAGGGGGGCGGCGGCGGCGTCGCTGCGCGAGACGTACAAGATATCACCTAATAAGGAACAGCCCTGCCGGCCCTAACCTTGTAGGTCACCAGCTCACGTTGTCTACTCGATTGCCAGATTGCGCGACCGAGGGCTGTGCACGGTGTTGGAGGTTTCGCTGCCGTCTTTGAAAATTGAACAGAATGTGGGAAAAAAGGTCCCTAAGATTTCAGAGATTTTCGAAGGAACAGTAAGTACAAGTACAATATCGATGGCCACGTATCTCAAAACCACGTATCTCCATGCCATGTTTCAAATGGACGTATTTCTGCCAAACGGAACTATGTGAGTTAAGTAATGATCCCTGGGACCCACAAGGATGTATGCACGACAGGGCTCACGTCATAATGCACATAGCTCCGTTTGACAGAAATACGTCCAAATTTGTCTCTCTATTAGAAGAATAGTTTGTGTGAATTTCAAGCAACAAGAACAGTATGTGCAAAGAACGGCTCTTAAAATGTTTGAGATTTTCCGAGGGAATAATAAGTACAATATCGATGGCCAAAGTGAAAAACCACGTATCTCCGTGCCATATGTTTCAAATTTTCCTCTCTATTAGAAGAACAGTCTTTGTGAATTTCAAGCAACAAGAACAGTATGTCCAAAGAAAGCCTCCTAAAACTTTTGAGATTTCCGGGGAATAATAAGTACAATACCGACGGCCAAAGTGCAAATCCACGTATCTCCGTGCCATGTTTCAAATTTTCCTCTCTATTAGAAGAATAGTCTGTGTGAATTTCAAGCAACAAGAACAATATGTGCAAAGAAAGGCTTCTAAAATTTTAGAGATTTTTGAGGGAACAGTAAGTACAAGTACAATATCGATGGCCAAGGTGCAAAACCACGTATCTCCATGCCATGTTTCAAATTTTCCACTCTATTAGAAGAATAGTTTGTGAGAAATTTCAAGCAACAAGAACAGTATGTGCAAAGAAAGGCTCTTAAATTTTTTTAGATTTTCCGAGGGAACAGTGAAGGCAATATCGATAGCCAAAGTGGAAAACCACGTATCTTCGTGCCATGTTTCAAATTTTCCGCTCATATTAGATTTTTTTAAAGAGGAACATACCAACTTTGTAGCTTAAAATTCATACAGAATATTCTTCTAATAGATAGGAAAAATTAGGGAAGTTTCCAAGAGATTACATTGACCATACTCGTACTTCTCCGAAGGTGAAAAAAGTAATTTAGGAAGTCTGCAACGTCGCAGACGGAGATACGTATAATTATGCACTTTAGCCATCGGTATGCACTCCATGGTTGTTTTGAGCGGATTGATACTGTGGCTCAATCATTGTTAGAATCAAACATATTTCCAAAATATCAAACGAGTTTTGAAGCGTGACTGGTTGTATTGAACTGCGGCTCGGAGATATTCACTCGCAGCAACGCAGAGTGACGAGATATCACAAATGCTTGATTGATTACCTACTTGTACCTCTCGGTGTGCACCCATTCTTTTATAAGACGGGATATTCATCCATCAAAGGATTTAAAATCGAGGAACATTATACTGTTGGTGTGAATTAGACTCAGAGACTTAAACGCTGGAGTACGAAAAGCAACCAATTCAATAAATGACACCCGAAACTCATCGATGTCATTTTGCACCTATGTCGATGGCACGACTGTTTCAATTAGTTAGATAAGTATACTTATCTGATCGATTGGGACTAATAGAGAATTCCCATAAAAAAATGTTATCACTTCAGGCTCAGGCTAAAAAGGCTCAGTGAGCTGTGTTCGCAGTAATTTTCGTAATTTTTTTCTGATGTGGAAAATCGTAGAAAAACAGAATTAAAAATGAGCAAATGTGCCGCCTCGTAACGTCATCTGGCGGAATTTCCCATTTAAATGCATGTATTCTTGTATTTTAGCAGATTCGGTAATTTGGCCATACCTTCTTTACTAATTGGACTAAACGCTGTTATAGGATCTACAATAAATTCTTTGCTCGGTTTCGAAACAACGTATATACCATTATTTTTTCTATGCACATGAATATTTCTACGGATGAACCAGAGATCGTAGTTCATAATCGCAAAATGTGTTTGGTTGCTCATTTTAGAAACCAAGAATGCTCAGTTTACTCAGTTGTTTCTCCTTAAACTTGAAAATCACACAATTTTAGACACCTGCAAATTCTCCATTCGAGCCGTGTTTCGCTCGATAGTCGATGAATGAGCAGAACCACCCTAAGGGCGGTGCAAATCTACCAACACTCACTTCTCCTCTCAGAGGGCCGAAGCGCGGCGTCTATGAATGGATGATGAGGCGGCGAAGCGGCCGTCTCGACTCTTCCCGCTCCACGCACCTCGGTTGTCCCCGGCGGCGGCGGCGGCGGCGGCGCACAGTGGATCGAGTCAATCAGAGAGGTCGGACATAAAATTTTTTTACTAAAACTGCAAATTTTGGTATTCATTTCGTCACATTTATAGTTTTATGCGGTGCTCTTGGAAGAAAATTTTACGAGGAAACCAATGGAACCACTTTTAGAACCTCAAAAATGTGTATAAACGGAGTTACAAGCGTTTAAAGTTCACACATTTTGTCCGACCTCTCCAATTGACTCGATCCAGTGTGCGGCGGCGCAGCAGTGAGTGGCCGATTACATTTATCAATAAGTCAACGATTTATTAGAATAACTTCATTGTGTTCTCCGGACCCAGCCCAATTAGCCAAGTTACAGCCGTATTTCTATGCCTCAGCCATTATGCTTCAATCATAACCTACACGCCTCATTACAAGCGCTATCTGCCAACTTCCTCGCCTCATTTTCCCTCCGACTGTAAAAACGCCGTATGAACCCTCAGACGCTGCCATATTTCCTTCAATAAAAATCCAATTTACTATGAAAATCGTTAATATTTTTCCTCAATTTTTTCAGACAATTTTGTTCGGAATTTCATCTAAAACGTCTAAAAATTTCGAGGAAAAATACGCATAATTTTCTTTGAAAATACATGTTTTATCCGGGGCAGTTGGGCAACTCTCGAAAGTTCATACGGCGTTCTTCCTTAGCACGGCAGTGCGGGCACCTTTGCGAGTTTCTACTCGACCCTCGTGGCACCCACATTGACCTGTCGGGGCTTGAACTCTCAACTTGGTTTTTTCGTGACACGCTAAATATGGTCTTAAAAGAGAGATACGAAGCTATTAGGCTAGTGGGTTTTGTAGACGCTGTGGGATATTTTTGAACTCGGCCGGAATCCACGCCAAATTGGATTTCATTTTGCTAATGAGAATGGCCATTTTTGCTCATTTAAGAAAAATCGCGCTTACGGCTCAAATGTTAGGTCTTGTCTCCACGGGACGTTTCACGGGATTTTTCCCAAGTTCGAGTCACAGGAATGAAACTTCTGGGCTTGTTTCCCACAACAAAAACACAACAAAAAGTTGGCGAATTGGATCCGTTTGAAAACTTCTTGACATTATGATAAAACGACTCATTTGGTATGGTCATGTGCAGAGAATGGTAGGAGACAGGTTGCCGAAGAAGGTCCTTGACTGGTTTCCTCCTGGGAGAAGACGCAGAGGGCGCCCAATGAAAGGTTGGAGGGAAGGGATTGAAGCGGAAATGTTAAGGTGCTCAATCCCCCAAGATTTGTGGTTTGAAAGAGAGCAGTGGAGGTTAGGAGTCGTAGAGCGCGAGGGAGTGCTGTAAAGCGACTTATATGTATGAAAACTTCTTGGGTTTACCAAAATCAATTCTCTATTATCGCACTCCTTTGATTCCGTAAATAAACGACTACACCGATCTATAATGATGGAGAATTTTCTACAATTTTCCACTGGAAGACAGTTTTGACAGGTGTTGAAGAACATTCAAAACTCCCAAAAAAAGTTATCCGCACCAAATACTCTCCACGCTGTATACATATTTGCTATTCAAAAAATCTTGTTACCTACTAATACGGATGGAATAAATAAGATCATCTTCCTTATCTTTTAGTTCCTGGTTCATTTCTTCATTTTCATAACTGAAGAAAAATGCGAAAAAGGTAAATAAATTAAATGTTATTTTTATTTTTAAAGAGTTAGTAGTAGTTGTTATTATTAATGTAATAAATTAAAAAAATAACTATGTTAAGTGATTCGATTATTATTATCATCTCTAGAATAATTTATTTTGAATAAAAGCCAGACGGAAAGGAATGTACGTGCGAAATTCCCTGTTCTAGGGAATCTATATTCATATATCGCCACTTTCTGGCCAAGGTATCACAAGCGCCATGCGACATTTAAAAATTTCCTCCATTTTATTTTTTGCAGATAAATTTTTGGTTGTATCTATTTGAACATTTTACTGAATTTTGTCGGCAGCACGAAGAAAATTAAATGAAATTTTTGGGTAGCGTCGTTGAACAACTTTTCTGGGAAAAAATAAAATGGCGGTGGAAATATTTAAACTTCGCATGGCGTTTGTGATACTTTGGCTGAGATCTTGTCAAAGGCTGAATGCTACATACACTGAACATGCGCCAAAGCTGAACTTTACAATCAAGCGAACGTGATCGATGTGCAATCCACTCTTTCCGTTGGCCCTCTCGCAACTCAAAGGCAGAAGGGACTGAGTAGGACTGCGGTGTACCACATCAAAACACCCGAGGTGACATTCAGTTGATGCCAAAGAGTGGGCCTCTTTCTTAACTCGACAATAAATCCCTCTTTTGAGCAGATGATCCAGGTGCCCATGGTCTCGTAGGTGTGCGAGTGACAGTGACTTCACCACCAATCGCTTTTGATTCATGGCCGCGATAAATTGCTCTTTGTTTGAGCCGAGGTATGTAGGTAAGAGACGATGTACCACCAGGAGAGAGCGTGACGCAGTTCCCTTTCAATTACTGGAATACCACTAATTAAGCGCTTATCAATAATTGGACTTCGTGTGGTGCGCCCACTGGGATATGCTAAAATCTTGTCTTTTGTCCAATACCTTACAACGAAAGAATGATGGAAGTCATAGATAGTAAAGTACCTACATACATGAAGAGAATATCGCCATCGTCTGAATTCTTTTCAGTGTAAAAATTTCAGGGAAAAACAAGAATATTTTCAGCGGGTATTTTCTCCGAGGTTCAGAGCTATCCTATATTGGTTGAACGGGGGGCTGTTATAGACTAAAGGGAAAAATGATGGACTAACTAGGCTCTCTCGTGAGTTGCCATTAGTTTGTCTATTATTTACCTCCTTCGTCTATTGCAACCACCCGCTTCTACCAATAGGATCGCTTTATTTCCCGTTTGTCCTCTTTGTCTATCGCTTTGTCTATCAATGAACCACTAGACAAGGTACGAATTTCAGCATTCTGATTCGTGTTTCTTAACCAAACTTTCACGTAGAGCACGATGCGCACAACGAAAATTACTGAAATCAACTCCTTACGAAGATATTTAATGATTCTTGATGTAAATTCAAACTACCCGCTCATGAAAACTCAATACTCTACGTGATTCACATCGCGCGCTAAACGTTATCATGACAGTGTTTGCGATTTACGAATCTGGCAACCTCAACTCTGATGCTTTGGCTCAGCTATAGCAAATTGCTTACAGTTTGAACAACACATGGTGGGAAATGAACATTGCTCGATTGAGAAGCTTGCTGAAACCGTTGTAGAGCGCGATTTGACTCACGTAGAGCTTGGGGTTTCTTGTGAGCGGGCAGTTAAAATTCCTCGCAACCAATGTGAAATAAAAACGTTGATATCTTCGTTAGGAGTTAGTTCCAGTAATATTCGTTGCGCTAATCGCGTTTTACGTGAAATTCTGGTTGAGAAACATGTATCAGATTGCTTAAATTCGTACCTTGTCTAGTGGTCCATTCCAATATTTGGTGCGATGGTTTCTCATTGGAATCTGAAGATTGGCAGCGGAATTTTTCCATTATTTTTCAAGTTGGAGGCTGGCTGCCCTTTGGGCCCTAAAAGCTCCATGTTTCGACATATGTCCATACTCTAGCGTCCCCGACCGGCGCTAGGGACTCGGGTATCCCGGGGCCCCCCTGATTTATGATCTCCATGGGCCGCACGCAAAACGGGAAAACGGCCTGGATCAACACATCGATGACGAGCGGCGTTCGCGCACTTATCGTGCTAGCACCTGACTCGGCTCGAATGTGTTCGCGTTGTGTAAACACTGGCGCGGCGGGCGCCGGACACGGAGCGGGACAGGCCGGTCACGACTCCCGGAGAAGAGCGGCGATCGCGGATCGGTTGTGATAGCATCGCGGGGTTTAATAGCACACCCGCCAGCCGCCGGCCCGGGACCTGCCTTAATGAACACCCTGAAAAGTGTAACACCCCCCGCCCCCCGCCACGCCCCGCCGGAGCGCCTGCTCTCCCGCCCGCTACGCAATCGCGCCATTTTTGGGCAAACGGTGCATACATCAAACCCGTTCCGTTTTTTCAATTTCATCATTCTTTTCATTTTGTCTCATTCTGAAATGCACTGGAAAAAAAACACATTGGATCTAGAGTCCAGACTCTTGAAAACATTGACAAGAAAATGGACTCTTGATTCAATCAGATTTAAGCTGAAATCAAAAGGGAATCCGCTCAAATTAAGAGGCTTGGTTCTTGATTTAAGCTTAGATCTGATTGAATCAAGAGTATTTTTTCTTGTCGATGTTTTTAAGAATCTGGACTCTAGATTCAATGTGTTTTTTTTCCAGAGATGGTTTCTTTATGTATTCGTGTACTTTTTTGGGTGAGCAGGGACTAGTAGTTCCTTATTGCGAAACGAAGTCCAGTTTTTTCGACGGTAAGGTCACATTAATAAGATGATAGAGGAGAGGCTGCCAAAAAAGAGGCTTGATTGGGTTCTTCCTCACTGGGAAAAGAAAAACACATTGGATCTAGAGTCCAGACTCTTAAAAACATGGACAAGAAAAAGTACTCTTGATTCATCAATCAGAATCTAGCTTAAATCAAGAACCATGCCTCTTAATTTGAGCGGATTTCGTTTTGGTTCAAGTAAAAATCCGATTGAATCAAGAGTATGTTTTCTTGTCAATGATTTCAAGAGTCTGGACTCTAGATCCAATGTGTTTTTTTTCCAGTGTGGTTCCGAAAAAAAAGTTCAGTCGTACGTACATTCAGTCGTTCGGTGTTCTATGTCATCCCAACTAATTCGGTTCGTCAACCTGAATTTTGCTGATTAATATGAGCTACTTTTTTGCAGGGCCGGATTAAGGGGGTGGTCACATGGGCCGCGGCGGCCGCGACCCAGGGCGGCAAAATGTAGGGAGCGGCAAATTTTGCAATCTTTTTGAATGTAGGTATCAAAAAAGAGAGAGAGAGAGAAATCGGATTCGGAAAATAAATTACAAACCAGAAAAGGCGACAAAATCTCTCATTTCCTGAGAGTGAAAGTATAGTAATTTCTAATTTTGTCGTCTTTCGGTGATACAAGAGACAACATCTTTGATTAGTCGAGTTAAGAGGGAAACCAAGCACGGAATTTGACCTGGAAGTCCTATAGAGCGGTGCGGCGGCGGTCGCGTCGGAATGAAACGCATAACGCCTACAAGACTGCATGAATACTTCACGCATTGCGTCAAAAACACTGCGGTCAGCAGCAGTCGCAGTCGGTCAGAAACGCATAGCGCCTACAAGACTGCATGAATACTTCACGCATTGCGCCAACATAGTGCGGTCGGGCAGCGGCGAAAATTAAAATTATTATCCGCATTTATGTTTGTTCTTTCATAATTTTTTCGTTCGTTTTTTACAGATGGAAGGCCTTGTTCAAACAGGGATGGATTTACGGAACTGAACTTTTGTTAGTGTTGACAGGGCTTTCACAAAAAATGTGCCCAATACGAGTAAACGCGTCTCATACGTGTACACCCCTCCTCTACCGTCACGTTCACTGGATGGTTTTTATAGATCGTATTTGACAGATAACACAGGTGAGATTATATTGATATCGATTGGTTCAATATGTAACCACAGCCTCAAAAGTCAATTTAGAAATCTGAGGTAACGGGTCTTATGTGATCGAATTTGTACTCTCTCGAGTACCAAACGGCAATAAAAAGTGACATTGTTAGGAATTTTATCATTTTCAGCTTTTCCGAATTAAATCCTAAAATTTTTGTTTAAGGTTATGCTCTATTGTTTTGAACCAAACGATACATCGGACCACTGTCGAATACGATCTATTGATGTTTCAAAACGAATGAGAAGGGGGCGGAAAAATACAGGCGGCCCATTCGCGGTAAGTAGGTAAATCCGGCCATGCTTTTTTGCTTAACCCAAGCATTTTATCAAGAAAACTCCAGCTTCAATCAAAAAAAAAAATTCTTGGCGGCAAACTCAAGAATCATCATGCTTGAGCCAAGCAATTTTTTTTTTCAGGGAATAGGATCCCTCCATACCCCTTTTGTCTTCTTGTCTATAGCTTTGTCTATCAATTTCAACAATCAGCTCGCTGTAGTTCATCGTAAGAGTGGGGACTGGCCCACTTTCTGATTATTTTCTTAACCCAAAACTGGGGCACGGGCCTCATGTTCATGGAATCTGACATTTGTTTCGCGACTCGATCCAATCCACCGGGTGAATTGGAGCAGGCGCCTCGCGTCCGTCGGTCCAAACTGGAATTTGAATTCCCGCGCGGCGATGACGGATCCGCGACGTGCGGGAAGAATAAAAAAAAAAAAAAAAAAAAAAAAAAAAAAAAAAAAAAAACCGCCGGGATAAAAGATAACGCGTCTGAGGTCAGCGTGCGGTGGCGGTGAGCTCATGCTCGTATTAGGCTCCTGTCATTCAAAAATCATTCGTCAAAGACTCCGACGGCAACGTCCTTGGCCGGGCAAAGGACGAGGAGGAAAAGAAAAGGACGGAAGGGAGGGAGGGGAACGCTGGTCAGGGCGAGAAGTGGTGTACGCAAGACACGTGAAAAACGCTTCATGCACGGAGAAAAAAACTTCGTGCGTGGGACCCGAAGTTTAGGTCATATGGATCTCTGAAGTTTTCAGATTGAGCATCTGAACACTTAAGTCCAGCTGCTGAGGTTTGGATCACACATCTGAAACTTCAGTTCTTACATCTGAAGTGCTTCTGTTTTTACATCCGAAAAACTTCGGTTCTTACATCTACAGTACTTCAGACGTAAGAACTGAAGTTTTAGGTGTGTGATCCGAACCTCGACAGCTAGACCTAAAGTGTTCAGATGCTCAATCTGAAAACTTCAGAGATCCGTTTGACTAAACTGCGGGTCCCACGCACGAGGTTTTTTTCTCCGTGTGCATAGTAGAAAGTTCCAAACTCAACTTTTCAAAAACATTGCGTTGATTGAAGCCTGTCTGTTGCAGAGTTCATGTATAAGGAGAGTATGGACAGGTGAGAAACTCAAACCTCGAAGGAACGTAAGGCGCGAAGGTCCTAGAAGGGCGTGAGGGGGGGGGGTCCATGGGCCTCCTCCGCAGAATTTTTGGATTTAAAGCATCTAATATGCAGTTTGAGTCGATTTCCGACTTTCTTTTATGTGCTCATCGTGATTTTTGTGCAATATTAACTGAGCTTTCATTGAGCAAGTTGAATCCTGAAAGATGATCGCTTCCCTGTCGAGGGCACTTAATCGATGAAAATCCATCTTGCACCTGTATGTGCGCGGCTTTGATGTAACAAGACTGTCCAAGTATAAAAAATTCAACTTTTACTGATCAGCACTGATCAGTTACGAGTTCCTTGCAAATCGACAACACGGTTGATGAACCATACTTGAATGAAGGAGAATACATCACGTGAGTATCCCAGCAGCAACGTAGGCGTCCACTGGAGGAGAGGAAATTAGCGTGTGGCACTTTGCTGGCACTCATAACAGTTGTTAGCAATAAGTGTGGGGTGACAATTGAGAGATCACTCCTCACCCAGCTGAATCTTCTTTGTAATTTATTTCGCTAATACGCGCCTTGGATCGAGACATTTTCACTTGATTTCATTTCGGCAGTGACGAGGAACACAATTGAGGGGATTGGGGGACAAGGCGCATAAGTGCAGTTTTTGAAACAATTGAGATTTTAATGAGTTTAAGTAGAACTATAGTCTAAATGCATGTTCTGTGAAAAAGTTTGCTCTCAAATGCCAATTTTTATGCATCAAAATGTTCCTTTGAACTTTCTTCCCGCCATAAGGATCAATGTAATTTCGAAACTTCTAACACGTATTTCTCGAAGTAGTTAAAACTGCACTTATGCGCCTTGTCCTCCAAGCCTCTCGATTAGAACTTCACATTCAAGTAGCTATTTACACGGGGAAAAAGAGCACGGGGTTGTTGAATGATATGGAAATTTCCAATAAATTAGGTTACTAAACCAATTGCGGCACTATCCCAATTTGAGTTGCGGCACGGCCACACTTAATCGTAAAAGTCCATCTCGTCTAGCAAATTGGGACAGTACCACAATTTTAGAGGATAACCCCTAACTCTTTTTTTTTCGGTGTCATCAGTGTAAGAAACTATTCCTTAGTTCGTTGACAAGGAGCCTCACATCCTCAAATGAAAAAGATAAAATGCTGAGCTGGCATCCAGCACGTCAAAAATGTGTCTGGTACTTTCCTTTCGCAGTATTTAGCACCTAAAATGCACCATACTAAATTTTGACATCCTGGATACATCTTAGAGTGTGATTTTGTTGTTGAAAATGGAGTATTAGACTGGTCATAGACTTACTCTAAAAGAAACTAATTAAGCCGCATCTCATAGTAAAATGAGTTATTTCAGGTGATTTTTAGTTCAGCGAACTGAAAATCACACACAGCAGTCCCCTGCCGGACTCATATTTCATTCTTTACAGTGAGTCATAAAAACTTTGAACTTCTTTTTCTCTGCTGAAAAGTTTATGTGATTTGGCTTCTTCCTGTTAGAGTTGGTCAAACTATAGCACATTTGTGTTTCTTTGCTCCGCATATTCTGCACACGCGATGGAATTAGCAAAATTTAAGGACATCATAAGCGGAGTACAATTCAGATTAATTAAACTCACCAACAGAAAAACTTGATTACAATAATATGCTGAAGAACAGGAAAAACAAGAACTAACCTGAGAACAGAAAGAAACAAAGCAGTTAGAAAAAATTTGTTGCCAGACGATTAATAAAATGCATTTTCTCAAGAGTTACACTATTATCATTTTCTATTTTAATAAAAATCTCTCCGCGGTCGCAGGGCAGGATTTACCTGCTTGCCGCCCATGGGCCGCCTGTATTTTGCCGCCTCCTTCTCATTCGTTTTGAAACATCAATAAAAACCATCAAGTGAACGTGCCAGCGGGAGAAGGATGCAGAAGACGCGTCTACTTGTGTTGGATACATTTTTTGGTAAAGCCCTGTCAACACTACTAGCAAAAGTTCACGGAACTTTGCGCGAAAGTTAAGTTCCGTAAACCTATCTCCGAGTGGAGGCCTTCCATTTTTAAGAAATGAACGAAAAAATTATGAAAGAACAAACATAAATGTAGTTTAATAATTTTAACTTCCGCCGCCGCGCCGCGCAGACTGCACTGTGTTTTGCGCAATGCGTGAAGTATTCCGACGGTCTTGTAGGCGCTAAGCGTTACACGCTGACCGCACTGTCTTTGGCGCAATGCGTAAAGTATTCATGCATTCTTGTAGGCGCTATCCGTTTCACGCTGACTGCAGTGACCGCATCGTGTTTGATGCAATGCGTGAAGTATTCGTGCAGTCTTGTAGGCGCTATATGTGTTACATGCCGACCGCCGCGCCGAGGGCCTCTCCTTTTCATCTCAAGTCCTATTCATCATTTCTCTTTAAGTCGCGCCTTTCCAAGCCAAATTGCGTGTTTGGTTTCTCTCTTAACTCGACTAATTAAAGGTGCTGTCTCTTGTATCATTGAAATACGACAAAATTAGAAATTACTATACTCTCAGGAAATGAGAGATTTTGTTGCCTTTTCTCGTTCGTAATTTTTTTTTCAAAATTCGATTTTTTTTATACCTACGTTTAAAAAAATTGCAAAATTTGCCGCCCCCTAGATTTGCCGCCATGAGCTGCGGCCCATGTGGTCGTCCCCTTAATCCGACCCTGCGCGGTTGGACTGCAGAGTAGCCGTATAAGAGTGTCAACCCTCACTGAACTGTACCATGAGGTTTTCATGATTTTCCCACGGGAACTGACTGGCCCCCATGAGTACTAATGGGGCGACGACCGAATGCCATGAGGTGACAACCGAGTCCCATGACATGGGTGATCGAATCCTATGAGGTGACGATCGAGTCCCATGAGGTGACGATCGAGTCCTATATGGTGACGCCCAAATCTCATGGGGTAACTACCGAGGCTCATAGGACAACTGACTGAGTTTCACAGAGAGCAGTAAACTCCTGGGTTCTGAATGTTCTGATGGAAACCCAGCATTCTACTGTTGACTTACCTACATGGTTGATGTTCAACAACGTGTTGGCAGTTTCGTTTTGCAAACAAGCTGAAAATGGCCGAAGTTTGGGAAACTTATTTGGCTCATAACGTCACCCGAAGCTCATCATCCACCACGTAGGTAGGTCAACAGCCGAAATTAGGGTGACGACTGTTGCTCCCTTACAACTGTCCATAGGGAATACTTAAATCTTCGAAAGTAAAAGCTTCCACCTGTTGCCGAGAGGTCAGTAGAGGGTCTCTTGTCTCTGTTTGAGCATGGATTAATAGCTACCAGAAGTGCAACAGTCGGCCATCTTTGCTGCGATTCTTGAAATCCCCGCGACCCCCGCTCAGCCTACCGTTTCAAATTTTGCGGGGTAAAAGAGCAAAGTTTGGCCGCTCTCACCATACGTCTCTTTGCCGTTTCAAAGTTCGCGGGGAAAAAGAGCAAAGTCCGGCTCGAAAAAGTGACTATACGCGATCTTACGGGAGGATCTGCCAGTTACCTTTCTGGGAGCTATTATTCTATGGTCCGGCACGGTGCCCCTGAACTGACTTTAAATGCGACTTTAATGTACATCAAAAATTGAGGTTGGAGGTTGTAGTGGGGTACTCCCTGATGGGTTTTTGGGCAATTTCGAAATAGGTTGTCGGAGCTCCTGGAAAAATAATCGCATTTTTGTGGTTTTTTAGGGGTAAAATAGGAAAATTGGCCTCGGGGCGACAAATTAAACGCCCTCTCCCTCATCCTTGCTTTGACCGATCTGAATTTTTAGTATGTTTT
>NW_017547236.1:3027021-3095862 GCF_001854935.1 Bemisia tabaci
AGGAGACAGGTTGCCGAAGAAGGTCCTTGACTGGGTTCCTCCTGGGAGAAGACGCAGAGGGCGCCCAATGAAAGGTTGGAGGGAAGGGATTGAAGCGGAAATGTTAAGGTGCTCAATCCCCCAAGATTTGTGGTTTGAAAGAGAGCAGTGGAGGTTAGGAGTCGTAGAGCGCGAGGGAGTGCTGTAAAGCGACTTATATGTATGAAAACTTCTTGGGTTTACCAAAATCAATTCTCTATTATCGCACTCCTTTGATTCCGTAAATAAACGACTACACCGATCTATAATGATGGAGAATTTTCTACAATTTTCCACTGGAAGACAGTTTTGACAGGTGTTGAAGAACATTCAAAACTCCCAAAAAAAGTTATCCGCACCAAATACTCTCCACGCTGTATACATATTTGCTATTCAAAAAATCTTGTTACCTACTAATACGGATGGAATAAATAAGATCATCTTCCTTATCTTTTAGTTCCTGGTTCATTTCTTCATTTTCATAACTGAAGAAAAATGCGAAAAAGGTAAATAAATTAAATGTTATTTTTATTTTTAAAGAGTTAGTAGTAGTTGTTATTATTAATGTAATAAATTAAAAAAATAACTATGTTAAGTGATTCGATTATTATTATCATCTCTAGAATAATTTATTTTGAATAAAAGCCAGACGGAAAGGAATGTACGTGCGAAATTCCCTGTTCTAGGGAATCTATATTCATATATCGCCACTTTCTGGCCAAGGTATCACAAGCGCCATGCGACATTTAAAAATTTCCTCCATTTTATTTTTTGCAGATAAATTTTTGGTTGTATCTATTTGAACATTTTACTGAATTTTGTCGGCAGCACGAAGAAAATTAAATGAAATTTTTGGGTAGCGTCGTTGAACAACTTTTCTGGGAAAAAATAAAATGGCGGTGGAAATATTTAAACTTCGCATGGCGTTTGTGATACTTTGGCTGAGATCTTGTCAAAGGCTGAATGCTACATACACTGAACATGCGCCAAAGCTGAACTTTACAATCAAGCGAACGTGATCGATGTGCAATCCACTCTTTCCGTTGGCCCTCTCGCAACTCAAAGGCAGAAGGGACTGAGTAGGACTGCGGTGTACCACATCAAAACACCCGAGGTGACATTCAGTTGATGCCAAAGAGTGGGCCTCTTTCTTAACTCGACAATAAATCCCTCTTTTGAGCAGATGATCCAGGTGCCCATGGTCTCGTAGGTGTGCGAGTGACAGTGACTTCACCACCAATCGCTTTTGATTCATGGCCGCGATAAATTGCTCTTTGTTTGAGCCAAGGTATGTAGGTAAGAGACGGTGTACCACCAGGAGAGAGCGTGACGCAGTTCCCTTTCAATTACTGGAATACCACTAATTAAGCGCTTATCAATAATTGGACTTCGTGTGGTGCGCCCACTGGGATATGCTAAAATCTTGTCTTTTGTCCAAGACGTTACAACGGAAGAATGATGGAAGTCGTAGATAGTAAAGTACCTACATACATGAAGAGAATATCGCCATCATCTGAATTCATTTCAGTGTAAAAATTTTAGGGAAAAACAAGAATATTTTCAGCGGGTATTTTCTCCGAGGTTCAGAGCTATCCTATATTGGTTGAACGAGTGGTTGTTATAGACTAAAGGGGAAAATGATGGACTAACTAGGGTATCTCGTGAGTTGCCATTAGTTTGTCTATTATTTACCTCCTTCGTCTATTGCAACTACCCGCTTCTACCAATAGGATCGCTTTATTTCCCGTTTGTCCTCTTTGTCTATTGCTTTGTCTATCAATGGAGATGTTGCATGTAAGAGAGATTTGCGATTTGACCATTGATTCTTATGAAAAAGTTCTCGAGAAACACGATGGTGCCACTGGTTTTCTCTGAAATCATCTCCCAAGCTCAAAAAAAGCTCTAAAAGTGAGGCCAAAATGGAGGGGATATCCCACCCTACCCTGAGAGTCCACCTCTACATCAAGACAAACGCTCCATGCAAAGATAAGGAGCAAATACATTGACAGGGCTGCCACTTTATTTGGGGACTCCAAAACTGAAAACACGGCAACCCTGCTAATGTATTTGCTCCCTATCTTTGCATGGAGAGTTTGTTTTGATGTAGAGGTGGACTCTCAGGGTAGAGTGGGATATCCCCTCCATTTCGGCCTCACTTTGAGAGCTTTTTTTTAGCTTGGGAGATGATTTCAGAGAAAACCAGGGGCACCATCGTGTTTCTCGCGAACTTTTACTTAAGAATCAATGGTCAAATCGCAAATCCCTCACACATGCAACATCTCCATTCCAATAATTGGTGCGATGGTTTCTCATTGGAATCTGAAGATTGGCAGCGGCATTTTTCTCTTATTTTTCGTGTTGGAGGCTGCCTGCCCTTTGGGCCCTAAAAGCTCCATGTTTCGACATATGTCCATACTCTACCATCCCCGACCGGAGCTGGGGACTCGGGTCTCCCGGGGCCCCCCTGATTTATGATCTCCATCGCCCGCACGCAAAACGGGAAAACGGCCTGGATCAACACATCGATGACGAGCGGCGTTCGCGCACTTATCGTGCGAGCACCTGACTCGGTTCGAGTGTGTTTGCGTTGTGTAAACACTGGCGCGACGGGCGCCGGACACGGAGCGGGACAGGCCGGTCACGACTCCCGGAGAAGAGCGGCGATCGCGGATCGGTTGTGATAGCATCGCGGGGTTTAATAACACACCCGCCAGCCGCCGGCCCGGGACCTGCCTTAATGAACACCCTGAAAAGTGTAACACCCCCCGCCCCCCGCCACGCCCCGCCGGAGAGCCGACTCTCCCGCCCGCTACGCAATCGCGCCATTTTTGGGCAAACGGTGCATACATCAAACCCGTTCCGTTTTTTTAATTTCAATTTCATCATTCTTTTCATTTTGTCTCGTTCTGAAGTGAATCAGTGAGTTCGAAAACACACCAACTCGGAAAAAAAAATTGTTCGGGAAACACCTAAAACTGCGCAGCGGGCAAAGAAGTTAGTTTAAGAGAAACCTTTTTGGTGCCAAAGGACAAATACTTAGAGACTTTGTAAAGTACCAAGTTGAAATCGATACATCATGTTTGATGACAGAGAATTAAGCGTTTAAAAATATCCGAGTTGGTGTGTTTTCGTTCTCACCGACTTTCAAATACTGATTTTTCATAGTCTGCCCTGAAAAATATATATTTTTCAACCTGAATAACGCTTGAATATTTATTTAGCTCGTTGGTACAAGGCATACTGAACCGAAAAAAGAAAACCGCAAGAACGGATGGTCACCCGTTTTCCTTGAAATGCTCAAAATTTAGTATTTTCGATGAAATACCTCGATTTTTTCCTTTTCCCGTTGCTGTTTCGAGCACTTCCGATTGCAATTTCGAAATTTCCTTTTGCGTGCAGATGCTTCAATCCGTAAGTGTTACTAAACCATAAAAAAGTGAAAATCGAAAAAAACCCGAGTTGGTGTGTTTTCGAACTTTTATTAAAATGTGCGGGGAGCGGCAAATTTTGCAATCTTTTTGAATGTAGGTATCAAAGAGAGAGAGAGAGAGAGAGAGAGAAATCGGATTCAGAAAATAAATTACAAACCAGAAAAGGCGACAAAATCTCTCATTTCCTGAGAGTGAAAGTATAGTAATTTCTAATTTTTTCGTCTTTCGGTGATATCAGAGACAACACCTTTGATTAGTCGAGTTAAGAAAGAAACCAATCACGCAATTTGACCTGGAGGTCCTGGAACGGAGCGGTGCGGCGGTTGCGTCGGCATGAAACGCAAAGCGCCTACAAGACTGCATGAATACTTCACGCATTGCGTCAAACACACAGCGGTTAGCAGCAGTCGCAGTCGGCCTGAGACGCATAGCGCCTACAAGACTGCATGAATACTTCACGCATTGCGTCAAACACACTGTGGTCAGCAGCAGTCGCAGTCGGCCTGAAACGCATAGCGCCTACAAGACTGCATGAATACTTCACGCATTGCGCCAACACAGTGCGGTCGGGCGGCGGCGGAAGTTAAAATTATTAACCGCATTTATGTTTGTTCTTTCATAATTTTTTCGTTCGTTTTTTATAAATGGAAGGCCTTGTCTAAACAGGGATGGATTTACGGAACTGAACTTTTGTTAGTGTTGACAGGGCTTTCACAAAAAATGTGGCCAACATGAGTAAACGCGTCTCATACACCCCTCCTCTATCGGCACGTTCACTTGATGGTTTTTATAGATCGTATTCGATAGATCACACAGGTGAGATTATATTGATATCGATTGGTTCAATATGTAACCACAGCTTCAAAAGTCAATTTAGAAATCTGAGGTAACGGGTCTCATGTGATCGAATTTTTATTCTCTCGAGTGCCAAATGGCAATAAAAAGTGAAATTGTTAGGAATTTTATCATTTTCAGCTTTTCCGAATTAAATCCTAAAATTTTTGTTTGAGGTTTTGTTCTATTGTTTTGAACCAAACGATACATCGAACCACTGTCGAATACGATCTATTGATATTTCAAAACGAATGAGAAAGGGGCGGAAAAATACAGGCGGCCCATTAGCGGTAAGTAGGTAAATCCGGCCATGCTTTTTTGCTTAACCCAAGCATTGTATCAAGGAAACTTCAGCTTATATCGAGGAAAAAAAATTCTTTCATTCAAGAATCATCATGCTTGAGCCAAGCACCTTTTTTTCAGGGAATAGGATCCCTCCATATCCCTTTTGTCTTCTTGTCTATAGCTTTGTCTATACATTTCAACAATCAGCCCGCTGTGGTTCATCGTAAGAGTCGGGAATGGCCCACTTCTGATTATTTTCTTAACCCAAAACTGGGGCACGGGCATGTGGACAAAGCCAGGGCTCGGGCCTCATGTTCATGGAATCTGACATTTGTTTCGCGACTCGATCCAATTCACCGGGTGAATTGGAGCAGGCGCCTCGCGTCCGTCAGTCCAAACTGGAATTTGAATTCCCGCGCGGCGATGACGGATCCGCAACGTGCGGGAAGAATAAAAAAAAAAAAAAAAAAAAAAAAAAAAAAAAAACCGCCGGGATAAAAGATAACGCGTCTGAGGTCAGCGTGCGGTGGCGGTGGCAGTGAGCTCATGCTCGTATTAGGCTCCTGTCATTCAAAAATCATTCGTCAAAGACTCCGACGGCAACGTCCTTGGCCGGACAGAGGACGAGGAGGAAAAGAGAAGGACGGAAGGGAGGGAGGGGAACGCTGGTCAGGGTGAGAAGTGGTGTACGCAAGACACGTGAAACACGCCTCATGCATAGTAGAGTAGTTAAGTTCCAAACTCAACTTTTCAAAAAAATATTCGTTGATTGAAGCCTGTCTGTTGCAGAGTTCATGTATAAGGAGAGTATGGACAGGTGAGAAACTCAAACCTCGAAGGAACGTAAGGCGCGAAGGCCCTAGAAGGGCGTGAGGGGGGGGGGGTCCATGGGCCCACTGGAAAAAAAACACATTGGAGTCCAGACTCTTAAAAACATCGAAAAGAAAAAATACTCTTGATTCAATCAGATTCAAGCTTGAATCAAGAACCAAGCCTCTTAATTTAAGCGGACTTCCTTTTTATTTAAGCTTAAATCTGATTGAATCAAGAGTCCTTTTTCTTGTCAATGTTTTCAAGAGTCTGGACTCTAGATCCAATGTGTTTTTTTTTTCCAGTGTGGGGTTGCCACAGTTAGAGAATACCGGAAAATGACCAAAATGTCAGGGCATATTCGTTGAATCGCCTGTATTTGCTTTCTAGAATGGGTTTGAGGTTTCGAACAACAATTTTTGCCTGAAATATACTCTCAATTATGTCTTCTTAACCATCTGTCATATCTTCAATTGTTTTTTTTTTCCAGTGCCTCCTCCGCAGAATTTTTGGATTTAAAGCATCTAATATGCAGTTTGAGTCAATTTCCGACTTTTTTTATGTGCTCGTCGTGATTTTTGTGCAATATTAACGGAGCTTTTATTGAGCAAGTTGAATCCTGAAAGTTGCGATCGCTTCCCTGTCGAGGGCACTTAATCGATGAAAATCCACCTTGCACCTGTATGTGCGCGGCTTTGATGTAATAAGACTGCCAAAGTATAAAAAATTCAACTTTCACGGATCAGCACTGATCAGGTACGAGTTCCTTGCAAATCGACAACACGGTTGATGAACCATACTTGAGTGAAGGAGAATACATCACGTGAGTATCCCAGCAGCAACGTAGGCGTCCACTGGAGGAGAGGAAATTAGCGTGTGGCACTTTGCTGGCACTCATAACAGTTGTTAGCAATAAGTGTGGGGTGACAATTGAGAGATCACTCCTCTCCCAGCTGAATCTTCTTTGTAATTTATTTCGCTAATACGCGCCTTGGATCGAGACATTTTCACTTGATTTCATTTCAGCAGTGACGAGGAACGCAATGGAGATGTTGCATGTGTGAGGGATTTGCGATTTGACCATTGATTTTTATGTAAAAGTTCGCGAGAAACACGATGGTGCCACTGGTTTTCTCTGAAATCATCTCCCAAGCGCAAAAAAAGCTCTCAAAGTGAGGCCAAAATGGAGGGGATATCCCACCCTACCCTGAGAGTCCACCTCTACATCAAAACGAACTCTCCATGCAAAGATAAGGAGCAAATACATTAGCAGGGTTGCAACTTTATTTGGGGACTCCAAAACTGAAAACACGGCAACCCTGCTAATATATTTGCTCCCTATCTTTGCATGGAGAGTTCGTTTTGATGTAGAGGTGGACTCTCAGGGTAGGGTGGGATATCCCCTCCATTTTTGCCTCACTTTGAGAGCTTTTTTTTAGCTTGGGGGATGATTTCAGAGAAAACCAGTGGCACCATCGTGTTTCTTGCAAACTTTTACATAAGAATCACTGGTCAAATCGCAAATCCCTCACAGATGCAACATCTCCATTGAGGGGATTGGGGGACAAGGCGTATAGGTGCAGTTTTTGAAAACATTGAGATTTTAATGATTTTAAGTAGAACTACAGTCTAAATGCATGTTCTGTGAAAAAATTTGCTCTCAAATGCCAATTTTTATGCATCAAAATGTTCTTTTGAACTTTCTTCCCGCCATAAGGATTAATGTAATTTCGAAACTTCAAACACGTATTTCTCGAAGTAGTAAAAATTGCACTCATGCGCCTTGTCCTCCAAGACTCTCGATTAGAACTTCACATTCAAGTAGCTATTTACATGGGGAAAAACGGCACGGGAGCGTTGAATGATATGGTCATTTCCAATAAATTAGGTTACTAAACCAATTGCGGCACTATCCCAAATTGAGTCGCGGCACGGCCACACTTAATCGTAAAAGTCCATATCGTCTAGCAAATTGGGACAGTACCATAATTTTAGAGGATAACCCCTAATTCTTTTTTTTTCGGTGTCATCAGTATAAGAAACTATTCCTTAGTTCATTAATAAGGAATCTCACATCCTCAAATGAAAAAGATAAAATGCTGGGCTGGCATCCAGCACGTCAAAACTATGTCTGGTGCTTTGCTTTCGCAGTATTTAGCACCCAAAATGCACCATACTTAATTTTGACATCCTAGATACATCTTAGAATATGATTTTTCTGTTGAAAATGGAGCATTCGACTGGTCATAGACTTAAACTAATTAAGCCGCATCTCTTAGTAAAATGAGTTATTTCAGGTGATTTTTAGTTCAGCGAACTGAAAATCACACACAGCAGTCCCCTGCCGGAATTATATTTCATTTTTTACAGTGAGTCATAAAAGCTTTGAACTTCTCTTTCTCTGCTGAAAAGTTTATGTGATTTGGCTTCTTCCTGTTAGAATCGGTCAAACTATAATACATTTGTGTTTCTTTGTTCCGCATATTCTGTACACGCGAGGGAATTAGCAAAATTTAAGGACATCATAAGCGGAGTACAATTCAGATAAATTAAACTCACCGACAGAAAATCGTGATTTCAATAATATGCTGAAGAACAGGAAAAACAAAAACTAACCTGAGAACAGAAAGAAACAAAGCAGTTAGAAAAAATTTGTTACCAGACGATTAAAAAAATGCATTTTCTCAAGAGTTACACTATTATCATTTTCTATTTTGATAAAAATCTCTCCGCGGTCGCAGGGCAGGATTTACCTACTTGCCACCCATGGGCCGCCTGTATTTTGCCGCCCCATTCTCATTCGTTTTGAAAAATCAATAAAAACCATCAAGTGAACGTGCCAGCGGGGGAAGGATGCAGAAGACGCGTTTACTTGTGTTCGACACATTTTTTTGGGAAAGCCCTGTCAACACTACTAGCAAAAGTTCACGGAACTTTGCGCGAAAGTTAAGTTCCGTAAACCTATCCCTGTGTGGACAAGGCCTTCCATTCATAAGAAATGAACGAAAAAATTATAAAAGAACAAACATAAATGTAGTTTGATGATTTTAACTTCCGCCGCCGCACCGCGCAGACTGCACTGCGTTTTGCGCAATGCATGAAGTATTCCGACAGTCTTGTAGGCGCTAAGCGTTTCACGCTGACCGCACTGTCTTTGGCGCAATGCGTAAAGTATTCATGCATTCTTGTAGGCGCTATCCGTTTCACGCTGACTGCAGTGACCGCATCGTGTTTGATGCAATGCGTGAAGTATTCGTGCAGTCTTGTAGGCGCTATATGTGTTACATGCCGACCGCCGCGCCGAGGGCCTTTC
Source organism: Bemisia tabaci (assembly GCF_001854935.1). Lineage (NCBI taxonomy): Eukaryota > Metazoa > Arthropoda > Insecta > Hemiptera > Aleyrodidae > Bemisia > Bemisia tabaci. Next base: position 3,035,713 of record NW_017547236.1, read on the forward strand.
CTTTTCATCTCAAGTCCTATTCATCATTTCTCTTTAAGTCGCGCCTTTCCAAGCCAAATTGCGTGTTAGGTTTCTCTCTTAACTCGACTAATTAAAGGTATGCTGTCTCTTGTATCATTGAAATACGACAAAATTAGAAATTACTATACTCTCAGGAAATGAGAGATTTTGTTGCCTTTTCTCGTTCGTAATTTTTTTTTTCAAAATTCGATTTTTTTTATACCTACGAGGGGGGACCCAAAAAAAACTGGAATTTCGCTGTAACTTGGCAACAATGGAAAATATTCGGGTTCCACCGCTAGGAGGTGTAACTAGGAGGTATGAAGAGTCACTCGGCCAAATTTCAACATCGTAGCACATTTTCTTTCCATTTTGGCGAGACTTGGCTTCAGGGGTGTTTGGCGACTTCGTAGTTTTTCTAAAATAGGTGATTTTCATAGGCTGTGTGCGGCTAAACTCTGTCAATTTTTGAAGTGAATGTTGCAGAGAACATGATTTACCTATAACATAAGTGAACAAATGTTTTTCTTCGTTTTAAAGTGTGATTTATTGTTCGAACGTAGGCTGAACGCCAAGCGGTCGTCACCGGCTAGAGCGCAAAATAGGGGATCAATTCGGCAACAACGCGTTTTATGCCAAAATTTTTCACAGCAATGTTCTGAATATTTCTGTATTACATCCAAGTGATATCTGCTAGTAGACGAAACGATATTTAACCATGTTCATTCACCAAAACGCGATTTATTTCATGTTTTCAGCGGTTCTAGCCGATGGCGATAGCGGTTTAGAGCCATACAGGGGTTTCGGGCGATACAGACCATTTTGAAACTGAAAAACCGTAATTACACTGAACTTTTTGATAAGGCCTGTCCTTTGGAAGCAGCACTTTAAAAGGTTAACGGAGAAACCCGTATTTTTATTGAGCAAGAGAAAAAAATTTGAGCTCTAAGTGTTGTTACTGAAATTGACTAATCTTAAAAAACTACGAAGTCGCCAAACACCCCTGAAGCCAAGTCTCGCCAAAATGGAAAGAAAATGTGCTAAGATGTTGAAATTTGGCCTAGTGACTCTTCATAGCTCCTAGTTACACCTCCTAGCGGTGGAACCCGAATATTTTCCATTGTTGCCAAGTTACAGCGAAATTCCGGTTTTTTTTGGGTCCCCCCTCGTACGTTTAAAAAAATTGCAAAATTTGCCGCCCCCTAGATTTGCCGCCATGGGCTGCGACCCATGTGGTCATCCCCTTAATCCGGCCCTGCGCGGTCGGACTGCAGAGTAGCCGTATAAGAGTGTCAACCCCCACTGAACTGTACCATGAGGTTTTCATGATTTTCCCACGGGAACTGACTGGCCCCCATGGGTACTAATGGGGCGACGACCGAATGCCATGAGGTGACAACCGAGTCCCATTGCATGGTGATCGAATCCTATGAGGTGACGATCGAGTCCCATGAGGTGACGATTGAGACCTATGATATGACGGCCAAATCTCATGAGGTGACTACCGAGAGGCTCACAGGACAACTGACATAGTTTCACAGAGAGCAGTAAACTCCTGGGTTCTGAATGCTCTGATGGAAACCCAGCATTCTACTGTTGACTTACCTACATGGTTGATGTTCAACAACGTGTTGGCAGTTTCGTTTTGCAAACAAGCTGAAAATGACCGAAGTTTGGGAAACTTATTTGGCTCATAACGTCAACCGAAGCTCATCATCCACCATGCAGGTAGGTCAACAGCCGAAATTAGGGTGATGACTGTCACTGTTGCTCCCTTATAACTGTCCATAGGGAATAGTTAAATCTTCGAAAGTAAAAGCTTCCACCTGTTGCCAAGAGGTCAGTAGAGGGTCTCTTGTCTCTGTTTGAGCATGGATTAATAGCTACCAGAAGTGCAACAGTCATCTTTGCTCCGATTCTTGAAATCCCCGCGACCCCCGCTCAGCCTACCGTTTCAAATTTTGCGGGGTAAAAGAGCAAAGTTTGGCCGCTCTCACCATACGTCTCTTTGCCGTTTCAAAGTTCGCGGGGAAAAAGAGCAAAGTCCGGCTCGAAAAAGTGACTATACGCGATCTTACGGGAGGATCTGCCAGTTACCTTTCTGGGAGCTATTATTCTATGGTCCGGGGCTCCATGATAGCTTAAAACTCACCAACCAAACCAACAGCCAAAATTAGGGTGATGACTGTTGCTCCCTTAGAACTGTCCATTGGGAATACTTAAATCTCCGAAAGTAAAAGCTTCCACCTGTTGCCGAGAGGCCAGCGGAGGGTCTCTTGTCGGTGTCTTTTACGCTGAATGACGTCAAATTCGTTAACTGCGTGTCGGATCTTGAGTGAGCGTGTGTTTTGCGGCTGCGGCGGTGAGTGAGCCATTATCACGCGGGACGGCACGCAACGTATCCAGAGCTGGGGAGGAACTGTGCGGACTGCGGTGTGGCGCTAGTGGGGCCGGCCGAGTCCGCGTCTCGTCGGGCTTTCGCGCTCGCGAGTTGGTTCGGCTGGGCGCCGCGCCGCGCCGGCGCTTTCTCTCCTTATAGAGCGCGCTGCCGCTGCTCCCCGCGGAGCCGCGCCGCTCGCAACACTCCCGACACCGTCCCTCCAAACCGCCGTCGGAGGGACTCGTGTTTACCACCATTCGACGGAATTTTCGGGCTTAGCAACGAAATGGACCATAAGTGGGCTAGAGTAAACCGATGTACGTGTGAGTATTGCCATCTCAATCCTTTTGGTGCCGAAAAAGTGTGCGACTCTCTGATTGGTCGGTGAGTTTAGGCTATCATGGAGCCCCGAAGTAGAGTAGAGTACCTGTATAGGGAGATTAGCGACAGATCTGAAACTCCGAAAGTCCATCAGGCCTTCACCAATGCCTCCGCGAATAAAGTTAGGACCCAAAAGGGCAGCCAACCTATGAATTTCGAATGTCCAGAGCGATTTACAAATACAATTGTTACGAACCGTCGTTTAGAAAGCATGTATTTGGTTTACTTTTTGCATAAATTTACTTATTTTTGCGAAAGAACGCTCATTTATGTACGTTCTTAGCCATCTTGGTTAGAATTGAAATCTGTAGGCTGGCAGTGAAATTTTATGTGTTAGAAGTTGCTCAGAAGGGTGGCTGCACTTTTGGGCCCTACGCCCTCCATGAACCGATCTGTCGCTACTCTCCCTATACAGGTACTCTAAACTAGAGTACCTGTATAGCGAGAGTATGGACAGATCGCTTCATGGAGGTCTTAGGGCCGAAAAGTGCAGCCATCCTTCTGACCAACTTCTGACACACACAATTTCACTGCCAGTCTGCAGAGTCTGCGAATTCCAATTCTAACCAAGATATAGCCAAGAATGTACAGAAATGAGCGTTCTTCAGCAAGAATGAGTAAATTTGTGCAAAAAAATGAGTCAAATCCGTGTTTAATAAACGACGGTTCGTAAAAATATTATTAGTAAATCGTTCTGGATAATTGAAATTCATAGGTTGGCTGCATCTCTGGACCCTAACTTTATTCGCAGGAGCATCGGCGAAGGCCTGATGGATTTTTGGAGTTTCACATCTGTCCATACTCTCGCTATACAAGTACTCTACCCCGAACCACAGAATAATAGCTACCTACCTAGATCGCGTATAGTCACTTTTTCGAGGCGGACTTTGGTCTTTTTCCCCGCGAACTTTGAAACGGCAAAGAGACGTATAGGTTCAGTTACACGATCAAATTGAGCCATCAAACTGAAGCTCTGATTGGTGGAAAAAGACCTGCGAGGTGAGGATGCGACCAATGAGAGACCCAATTTGATGGCTCAATTTGATCGTGTAACTGGACCTTTTGGTGAGAGCGGTCAGACTTTGCTCTTTTCCCCCGCAAAATTTGAAACGGTAAGCTGAGCGAGGGTCGCGGGGATTTCAAGAATCGGAGCAAAGATGGCCGACTGCTGCCCTTCTGGTAGCTATTATTCTATGCCCAAACAGAGATAAGAGACCCTCCACTGGCCTCTTGGCGACAGGTGGAAGCTTTTACTTTCGGGGATTCAACAATTCCTTTTGGACAATTATATGGGAGCAACAGTCATCACCCTACTTCCGGCTCTCCGCTCCCTAATTCTTCAAAAAGGATGGGTCGTAACAAATGTACTAATAAAGTCAAGCAAGTAATCATGAATGCAGTTCTGAAGTCCGGCAGCTGATAATAATTACTGCAGTCGCTGCTAAATAGATGGTGCATGTTAGATTGAACGAAGCTAATCAAAAGCTAGTTGATTAGCTGCCTGATTGAAGCCGTGTCGTGTTCATAAGATTTGCGTGGTTGCCAAAAGAGTTCGTGTCGCATATTTCATTGAATTTTAAACATAAATTGATTATTTCATCATTGATTCTCTGATTAATTACTCGTTACCCTCCCCACTGTTATCTGATCTAAAATAATCCTTTCTGCGGTGAGAACTAATCTACTATAACTCGTTTTATTTGGAACGCAAAGATCCTTTTTGCTCGAATTCAAGTTCAATTATCATTTATTTTTAATTTTTTACGTGCCCTCGGTTGAAACTCTGGAGTAAGCTAGTTTAAATACAAATGAGAGTCCTTTGTTAAATTCGTCAATTAAATAGAAAAAGTAACTTTTGTTTACATCTATGAACTGAAAAAAAGACTCGGATGTTGAAGCCGCACTTTCGAGCTTCTTAGATGTCGCAGGCAAATAGAAATAGCCGGAAATTTGCAAGCCACCAGTTCATAAATGGAAAATCATTAAAGTCAGAAATAAAGGAACAATATTAGAGTACGGAAGATTCTGCTTAAAATTTATAGACACTTGAACGACACTTTCCCCTCCGTAAAAACATGGTAGTAGCAGGCGCACTCAGGAAGGAGTGTAGTGAGATCCTTCGTTTGGTAAAGATAAGACAGGCAACTAAACTAACTCTGTGACAAAGCATGGAGTATCAAAAAACTGGAAGGCGCTCCAAGCTGAGATCATGAATTTGAAGGCCATTGATTTCAGTGTAATCGCAGCGAAAAATTCTCGCATGCGTCTTTGAAAAAACAGTTCGGAAAACTAGTTTTGAAAAAGTACGAGGTGAACATAAAATCCTCGACCAGATGTTATGGAGGTTGTCAGCATTTCAAGAGCTGAACCTAGAGTCCTTTTATACTGAGAGTCAAAACAACACCCCCTCATGGAGTCACAAACGGGAATAAAGATTACAAAAATTGAACGTTTTTCGTAATCTTTGATCAGCCCATTCTCAAATTCCTTTTCCCGTTCCTTCTCTCATTCCGTTTGCTCCTTGTCGAACCCGTTATTCCCCGGTCCATTCTACATTATAATCTTTGCAATCGGTGAAAATGTAATCTTTACTCCCGTTTGTGACACTGTGACGGCCTAAAATACGGGAACCAATCAGAAATGGATTCACATTGTCTAGAGTCCCTTTATACTGAGAGTCAAGACAATGTGAATCCATTTCTGATTGCTTCCCGTATTTTAGGCCTTCACAGTGTCACAAACGGGAATAAATATTACATTTTCACCAATTGCAAAGATTATAATCTGGAATGGACCAGAGAATTACGGGTTCGGCAAGGAACAAACGGGATGAGAGAAGGAACGGAGAAAGGAATTTGAGAACGGGCCGATCAAAGATTACAAAAAACGTTCAATTTCTGTAATATTTATTCCCGTTTGTGACTCCATGAGGGGGTGTTGTCTTGACTCTCAGTATAAAGGGACTCTAATCCCATCGTGAAAATTTGATTTTTTTGGCGCGAAGTGGTGACAGGGCTAGGCGCGGAGGTTGGCGGGCAGTGGTGCTGAAACTGTATCGCGTCGTGTTTTCTTCTGGGTGAGTGCTCCTTCATGCACAAGCAAGGAACCAGTCAAGCAGCTGAGCGGAGACAGCGGAAAACAGTGACAACAGAAACCATATAAGACCTCCACCCGCCTCTCGCAAGCGCGCCCTCGGCCAAAGTCACTCCGCTTGGATGCGCCAGCAGTTACCACGCTGCGCCTGTGCCACTGTCTAGAAGAAAATCACGCTTTTTAATTGGATCAGAGCCGGATTAAGGGGGTTCCACATGGGCCGCGGACCATGGCGGCAAATTTTGAATTTTTTTTAAAAGGAAGTATAAAAAAAATCGGATTCAGAAAAAAAAATATCAATAAGAAAAGGGGACAAAATCTCTCTTTCCTGAGAGTATAGTAATTTCTAATTGTATCGTTTTTCGGTGATAAAAGAGACAGAATCTTTAATTAGTCGAATTAAGAGAGGAACCAAACACGCAATTTGGCCTGGAGCTCAGCACAGAGAGGAATGATGACTAGGACTTGAGATGAAAAGGACAAGCCCTCGGCACTGCGGTCGACATGTAACACATATTAGCGCCTACAAGACTGCACGAATACTTCACGCATTGCGTCAAACACACTGCGGTCAGCAGCAGTCGCAGTCGGCCTGAGACGCATAGCGCCTACAAGACTGCATGAATACTTCAGCCATTGCGTCAAACACAGTGCGCCGGTCAGGAGCAGTTGGCGTGAAACGCGTAGCGCCTACAAGACTGCAGGAATACTTCACGTATTGCGCCGAACACAGTGCGATCAGCCCGGCGCAGCGGCGGAAGTTAAAATTATTAAACCACATTCGCGTCTTATGCACCCCTCCCCCTCCGGCACGTTCACTAGATGGTTTTTATTGATGTTTCAAAACAAATGAGAAGGGGGCGGCAAAAAACAGGCGGCCCATGGGCGGAAAGTAGGTAAATCCGGCCCTGAATTGACCTACATTATGAAATATGGAGCTACTATTTTTGGTTCATTTTAGAAACCACGTATGTGTCGTAAGTGGTTTCTTTATGTATTCGTGTACTTTTGCGGGTGAGCAGGGACTAGTATAGTTCCTTATTACGAAACGAAGTCCAATTTTTTCGACAGTAAGGTCACATTAATAGGATGATGGAAGAGAGGCTGCCAAAAAAGAGGCTTGATCGAATTCTTCCTCGGAGGAGACGAAGGGGACGCCCAGTGAAAGGGTGGCGACACAGTGTTTTAAATAAGATGAGGGAGTGCCAACTCCCTGACGGGTTGTGGAAGGACCGAGTTTTGTGGCGATTGGGGTCGCAGAGCGCCAGAGAGCGCTATGAAAGTGACTCTTATGTTTGCGGTCAAATTTTTTCGAAAAATTGCGCTCTAGAAGTCTTGAACCTCACCTCCTCGACGCGACGATAAACGCTTCAAGCATTACTTTATTTACCAAAAGAGCTTTTAAAAGACGGGCTACACCCACTTTGTTTCATAAAATCTTCTTCGTAAATAAATCTCGTCTTAGAAGATAGACAATAGAGGAAAGTAATAGATGTCCCTTGGTAACGTCCAAATTTCGAACGGAGCCTAGAGAAATACAAATAAAACTGCCTTCTAATGGTCTGAAAAGATCTCTTGAAAACCGTCTGTCTACCAAGGTATCATATTATTATACATGGAACTATACGCCTTTCCTTAAAACCTATATTGCAACTAGGTTCAAGTCTTTAAGTCCAAATTTTCAAGAGAATCCATAGCAGTGTCTCCTTTAAACAAAGCCGAATTCTCAAAGGAAAGGAGGAAGCTCCAAGAGCTTCAAAGTAAGCAGACTGTTTCAAATAACTATTCACTCCATCATGAATTAGTGCAAATGATGCGCATATGATAAATTTACGAATACTTGTTCGAGATAAAACGAGAAAAGACTATCCAAAATCGCTGAAATAGCTCAATTTTATGATAATTATGATACTGTGGGCTTCCCAACCGCTACGAGGAACGCGGGACCCGTTTTGCTGCATCAAAGAATTTCAGTCATAATCCGAAACTCTGAAGACAACATGCTCATCTACGTCAGAGTATTATTGACTGCCAAAACCGTAAAATCATGGGAATCAGTGAAGAAAGTCTCTGAATAAACCTGTGTCAAAAAAAATGAACATTTGGGGGAATTCGGACGACTAATACAGCAAAACTTAGGCAAATCAATTTCCGGACTAAGCAATTAATTGACCCTGTCAGAAGGAATTAGGTTAGCACCCCGGAGTCGATTTATCGACTTGCTCAGCAATTCCCGAGACTTATAATTCTTGATTTTAATGGCCTTAACGACATCGTTTTAAGATTCGGTGTGGGAGGATCACCGGCAGTGGCGTGGCGTGAATAATCGATTATCGATATCTCGCCATTTGAAGCTATGGTAAAGAATCGATTACTAAGGTGTTCGCTGCGAACACCCTAATAATCGATCTTTTTATATAGGTTTAAATGGCATAACAATCGATAAATCGCAATTCACGCCACGCCACTGATCACCGGTTGCGTTATCATCGCACTCAACGCAGTGGCGTGGCAGCTTTGCGATATATCGATTTATCTGTCATTTAAACCTGTATAAAAGAATCGATAAACAGGGTATTCGCAACGAGCACCTTGATAATCGATTCTTTACCATAGCTTCAAATGGAGAAATATCGATAATCGATCATTCACGCTTCGCCACTTCTCAAAAAGTCAACTTTCCGACATCTCCAATATGAAATCCTCCACCCACATTTGTTTGCTGCCTACCTCAAACGCCTGTGTCGGCCGTCGCGAGCGGACGTTTAACTGCCTTTTAATGGCCAATAAAGCCGTTATAATCGCAGGGCCGAATTACTTTATGGCGCGCAATTCGTGTGCAGACTCGCGCAATTGACCGGCCGGCTACCGAAAATGTTGGAAGTGCTCAATTAGTGTACAATTGAGAAGGGAGAACTGTTTGAGGATTGCTTAAGTATTGAAAATATCATGCATGTGACTTACAAGGGTGCAGAAAGTTCACTAAACAAGGTCGATTGCGAGCTGCGAGGGTACTATGAAAATGGCGTATATGCAACTTTGAATTATTGCGTTTTGAACAGAATGCGCTTCATTTTTGCGTAAAATTTTCGAAGTTGAGTACACGCGCTGCCCTACGCATTTTTCAAATAACTTACGCATCTGGGAATTTAGCGTGATTCACGAGTTAAGAGCCGGGAGTGAGACTAGATATTGGGGAGACGGTGCGATGCTTGAAGTATCCATACAGTTTTGCAGGCGCTTCCTGCGATGGTTTTTCGCGCAAAGATCGAAGTTTTGGAAGTTTTATTCCGGGCAATGAGGGCCTTCTCCACAGATCTGGCGACAATTATGAAGCAACAAAACTTTCTTGTATATTCACAACGATGAAAAAGAGTTTTGTCTCTTATCCGCAAACTCGGCGATTTTATCGTAGAGTAGAAAAGTTGGATGAGACGAAACGCATGATACAACTATTTCGACTTCGAAGCAGGTATAATTGCATATCTATTAAATGAAGGAAAACATGGTTTAGACATAATTCTAACTATTTAGTTCGTCAAACCTAACTTTTAGTTCATGTAGCCGAACATTCGGTTCGTACAACCGAACTTACGAGGTTACGAGAACTGATGAAAGAAATTTGGTTACGTTTACATGAACAGAACGTTCGGGTACACGAAAAAAAAGGAAACTAGATAAAGTGAAATGCAGCTGGCAGAGGCGGCGGATCCAATAATTTGGCAACACCGGATTTCCTCCATGTAAACCTATGCTAAATAATCGATTCCAAGGATCGATACATTTCCGTAGGTTTAATGGAGAAAAGACGATGTTGTCATTTTGCTGGATCCGCCAATGGCAGTTAGTTCGTCCAAATTCCATCATTCATTCAGTAATGGCACTGCACGCTAAGCAAACAACGATTATGAACTGCTGAAAATCAATGGGCACTTCGGACAAAGCAGATCTGTGCCTGATTCGACATTCGTGCGCAAGCGACCCAGAATACCGTCGTTGTGGCCTGGACGTAATCAGGTTTGCCAACTTAATCACCGGCGACAGATTTTCATAATTCACGTTGCCCAACGCAATAATTGTGACAAATGAACGGCTATACTAGTTCCTTTCCTGCATATGCAGATTGCAAGCCCCCTCACGCATGCATTACTATCCCTCGGACCTGTTGGATTGTTGGGTTGTTGAGTTATTGGCTTCGGCAAAGCCGAGGTGGAGAATTCGCTCTTGTAGCAGAAATTTGTAGCGATTTACGCTTGTGAACTGTGTTCAAGAGTCACGACCTACCCTTAGTTTACAGGATTCTACTGGACCACAAGGTATAAATGGATGTATTTCTACCAAACGGAACTATAGACGAGTGAGAGAGATGGGGTATGCTCTAGAAGGCTGGATAAGAAACATTGTTAAAGTGGGCGTGATTTCCTTCGGAAAAATGAAAAAGTATGATCTTACTTTCTGCCAAACGGAACTATGCACCAATTGAATTCGGCACTCTTGAGCCATAGGCCAGTGGCGTGGCGTGAATTACGATATATCGATTGTTATGCCATTTAAACCTATGGAAAAGGATCGATAAATAGAGTGTTCGCAGCAAACACCTAAATAATCGATTTTTTACCATAGGTTTATATGGCGTAACAATCGATATATCGCAATTCACGCCACGCCACTGCCATAGGCATGGCAAAAGAACGTCGTGGACTGGGCTCATGAGTTAATGATGAACCCGGACGACTCATACCAATACCGAACTCGTACCGAATATGCGACGGCGGCGCACAGTGGATCGAGTCAATAGGAGAGGTCGGACAAAATTTGGAAAAAATGTGACGAAATAAACATAAAACTTTGCGGTTTTAGTAAAAAATTTCATGTCCGACCTGTCTAATTGACTTGATCCACTTGTACGGCGGTGCTGGTGCTTTATGATTCCCATTCATTCTGATGGCTCTCGACTAACGAACGCACCCCTTCTTTTCCAATTATTTCTGGTTCCATTTGGCAGAATGACGTCCAAATTTAATGCGGACTGTGTCATTTGATTCTCCGTGCAGAAATTTGCTTCCGTGGATGAGCCAGAACCATAAATTCTTTATTGCAAAATGTAGTCCACTTCGAGCAATGGCTCATTGCTCTGTGACATTGACACAGTGTTGTTTCTATAATGAGCCGGCAACATCAGACTTCAAATTTTCATTTCATGTTTCTTCTTCCTCTCATTATGCATAGGTGAGTACAACAGCTTCTGTTTTGTAAAGCGCAACGGTGCGGTAATCGTTAAATCATTTTTCCCCCTTTTCTCTTTGCAACAGGCGCACGTACCTATAAGTCTTTGGCATTTGGCGCCAGACTTGGAGCAAGGTTGGCAGATCTCAGAGACGGTCCGTGTTCCTTCTGGATAAATTAACGTGAAATAAGGAGAATTCACAAGATAAATTGGCAAGCCGGCACTTTTTCGGCGAGGGCTGGGCGGTGAGTATTTATATCTCTTGCTGGCAGGAGCTCATAGCCATGAGAATGCTAATTGTCCCAATTATCATAATCGCATAATATTCACATATTCAAGTTTCCTTTTATAAAAGTATGAGTCAAATGTGTGTCAATTCTATCGACTCAAAAACGCATCTTTTTCAGTCATTCCTCCCTCTGTTTCTCGGCATTTACAATGGATACAAGGTTTGTCTTTTTCTCTTCTAAGTTGGTTTCTTGTTTCTTCTTTTAACTAATTTTAATTGGTCCGCAATTCCGCAGAGCACTACCAATAATTCCTTAAATAATCCATCCTTTTTTCATTAGGATCTGAGATCACCGAATCTGGGTCATTCACACAGGCTAGAAAATGGAAAAAAGGATCCGTTATATCCGAGAAAAATACGTCACTCACGGTTGAGGCAGAGAAATAATTTTTATATTATCACTTGAGCGACGCAAAAAAATGGTGGGGCCATACTAGTGTCGAGACGGCGGTTTTCTCCCTCATTTGAGGACCAGAACAGTGGCGTGACGTATTTTTCGATGTATCGATTGATCAGTCATTTAAATCTATGAAAAAGGATCGATAAAGAGGACGTTCGCAACAAACACATTGATAATCGATTCTTTACCACAGCTTTTAATGGGGAGATATATCAATAATCGATCATTCACGTCTCGTCACTAGACTCGAGGTAGATATTCTACATATTGGCGGCATAGGGGTACCCAGGGGCTTATCTTATTTTAATAAAAAAATCGAGTATAACAATATTTACGTTTAAATTTGGGAGACCCTGTATCTGTATACTCTGGAGAAAATTTCAAGACTCTCCGTAGATCGTCTTTCCTGCATTGGTTGTCGGACCGAATCATATTCAACTTCCAGTGATAATCCCACTTGATATACCCAAATACAGAAGGCACAATCTCATTTTCCTCCTCATTAAACTATTCGCGGTCGGAGGTGCGCACATAATATTTACTTGGACATCAAGTTGCATACGGTCAAAATTTCTATTTCCGGGTGCCTTTTCTCTTCTCCTCCGCGTGAAATTGCCGGAGTCGCGGCGTGCGGTCAGATATAAGCGACGAACATTCCATAGTTAGCTCATAAGTGTCCTCTGAAGAATTTCCGGACATCATTACTGACCTCCGTGGCGCCTTACCAGAATCGAACGATAAACGAATACAGAGACATTACGAAAGCAGGACGGACCGTAAAGAGATTTGAAGCGCATAGCTAATCGCTCGAGAAAAGGATCTAATAAACATGAAAGAGAGGCGGAGTGAAGCATAGACAAAGCTGCGCATAGCTTTAAACAAAGCCGGTGCTGCCACTTTGAACGAAAAATTCCGGTTAATGCACACCAGGAAAGAATGATTTGATCCATGCGGAAGTAATCCTGAATTTGTCGCCAAGAAGACGTTCTCCAAAATTAAAGAGGAAAATGCTTATATATCAAGAAGAAGAAGCCTGCTTGATTCAAAACCAGTTCTTGACTCGAAGGGAAATCCTTTTGACAGAAAATTCAAGCATAGTTCTGCACGGATCAAGTCACATTCTCATACCAGTAAACAGCTTAAACAGTTTATTTTGCAGTGTCTTTTTATGAATTTCTTCTGTTCCGAAGACATTATGGGAAAGGAGGGTTTACGGAGTACCGAATTAATTTGGTTCGATGGAGAGAAATGGGAAAAGTTTCATTTTCAGACCCACGACTTTTATTTGGGTATTTTAAGCTGGATAAATTAAATTTCTTTGGAAATGATCTTTTTTTTCAGTTCTCCATGTTAAATGATGCGATTTTGCTGAGAATTAGAACAACGCAAATGTTTTCACAATTTGTCCCCGTGGAAAATCGATTGGCGGAAAGGCCCGGTAATTTCAGCATGTTCCCGTCGTTAACAACTTTTCTACAAGAAGGTGCTATTGTGTGTATTGGGTGAAGCGAAAATGGGTAAAATTACTAGGTATACAGTGAGAATACCGATAATTTTCGGTAGTCTTTCATAAACTGAAACTATTTAAAAATCGGCATTTTTCTCAGTGCATTAAAAGCGATGGTATTTCATGTTGCAATGTTTGCGGAATTTGCACTGAATTGGCAAACGGAGCATCGGAATGCAGAATTGTGAGATATTAGTTCTCTTTCGATGTGCCGCAGTGCCCTCCCCTTTAAACATTTCAAAGTTACGCAGTGCTCCAATTCCATGTACGTCAAAAGTTCCGAGAATCGGAGCTTTTTTGTCCCAATTCCTCCCACTCCATGACCGTAAAAAATTCCGGAATTCTTTTTCGATTTCTTCAAAAGTTCCAAAAAAGTTCCGGAAAGTGCAAAAGATCCGGAAAATTTCGAGAATTTCAAAAGTCCGGGGAAAAATTCTGGAAAATCTCAAAAGTTCCGAAATTTGGTACCAGTTCCGGAAACAGGAGCACTGAAGTTACGGATCAACCGTTCACTTAAGTTTCGCTGTAAAGCATTCTCGGTTCCAGGAGCATCTGCTTTTACTTTTCATGGAGACGCGTTTTGAGATGTCGCGACGTTGCTGAGAAGGAGCGCGGGCATGGTCATGCAGATTCATTAATGGCTTCGGGAGTCGCTGCTGGGCCGTCGCCGTCATCGGCCGAGTAAGCTCCTGCATTCTCGTCGTGCGTCATTTTGATGTGAGTCCGGAGTCTATACGGCCATTCGGAGCTCCCAACAGTGGCTACTCTATGGGATAACCAGTGGGCTCCAAAGTTTTCGCATTTTGCAGAAATATCTCCGCACAGAGAAGACCAATCACGGCAGTTTTAAAGAATTGCCGTTGAATAGTTTCCCGTTTAAAAAATAAAGTATGAAAATATGCGACGTCGCAAACCGAGTTATGTGATTGCCGACTTCCATCGTTGATATTTATTCAGTGGACCGTGTTAAGCAGAAAGGAACCAAGCCACGTCAGCTATTGCCACATTTAATTGGGTAATTTCATTTTACAAATGATAACGGTCGAGCGGATTTTTGTGCGAATTTCAGTGAATTTTCTGCAAAGTAGGAAGCAAATTCCTTAAAATTTTAAAAAAAATCCGCACAAACCTTCTCACGTAAAATATTAAATTGCTTAGTTAAATTTAGCGATGATGGTTCCTTTCTGCTCAACAAGGTCCACGTGTATAGTGATAACAATTTTTATCACATTCAAATGTTCACTTTCATATAGTGAACTTCAAATACTTGGGCGCTCCTCCGATTCAATTTTTGCCTGAGTGTGATTAGGGCTTACTGAAGACAATTTTTGAACGATTGAACATAAACATTTTCACAATACAGGCGCGCGCTCTTTAAGCCACGTTGGATTCTTTCAACTCGAGAGCGTAAAGATGTAGAGATGCTCGTTCAAAGTGTCATAAACACTTTGAACGAGCATTTTTCCCGCGCTTCGATTATAACCGTCACTGGGGATTCCAGTTTCAATATTTCTCGCCGTTATCGCAATTTCCCCCTATACAGCTAAGCTAAACTTAGTATTATATGAAATACTACTGCCGCACCGTTTATGATAAGTCCAAATCATACTGAAAAAATATCCGGCCGTGGAAGCCGTACTAGTACTTACGGGCTGTATAGATATACCGTCCTCGTCTCTGGCTCAGAGGCCGAAAGCTCTGGGCGTAGCACCCGAAAATTTCGGCCTCTGAACTCGGGACGGACGGCCGTACCTTTTTTTTTTTCAGTGCAGGTACTTTAATGGTACTTAAAGCTACTCAATAATCGGCCCGCTGGGTGGCTTTATTTCTTTCCTGTGCTTTTAGATACGAGCGCTCCGTCTTCATGTCTTTGATTTCGGCCGACTGGCCTCCACTCGCGCTGAGAACCCCTGCCCGGAGCCGGACGAGTGCCCTATTACCGTTAATAGTACATCTTTGTTACATATCCGCGGCGCTCTTAGTTATTGTCCGGTGTCCGCCGCGTATAATGTGACAGTTGAAACAAATGATTTGGAGCACGGAATAACCTACAGACGCGCCCTGCTTGCTTCGACGCTTGTCAACTTCCCGCCAGACGCGACGTCCCGCCCCGCAGCGGTGTGCCAGCACCGAGATTCATGGACCAGATGGGAAAATTGATAAATTTGTAAAAGGATCTGTTCTGCCGCTTGGCCGCGGATCCCAAGTTACCGTCATCGGTAGCTGCTCGTATATCCACGATGAAACTGCCAAACCATTAAATTCAAGCGCTGAAGTCTCTGGGTCAACCGGAAACAGTTCTCGTTCTATCATTTCGTGAAGATGCAATTTCATAATATCGGGAGTTAAAATAGTTGTATCACGTGTTTGGGCCTATCCTATTTTCCTATCCATGCGTTAAAGTCTCTGAGTCAACTGGAAAGAGTTCTCGTTCTTTTTTACTTCGCGAAGATGCAATTTCATAATATTGGGAGTCAAAGAAGTCGTATCACGTTTTTGGGCCCATCCTATTTTTCTATTCATGCATTAAAGTCTCCAAGTCGACTGAGGAGAGTCCACACTGTCCTTCATTTAGTGCAAATGCAATTTTATATCAATGGGAGTCAACATAGTTGTATCACGTTTTTAGGCCCATCCTATTTTTCTACTCAAGCGTTAAAGTCTCTGAGTCAGGCGAAAAGAACTCATATTCTCCTTCATTTTATGGCTAGGCAATATTACCTTCTCGGAAATTAAAATAGTTGTATCACGCGCCATCCTATTTTTCTATTCATGCGTTGAAGTCTCTTAGTCAACCGGAAAGAGTTTATATTCTTCTTCATTTTGTGAGGATGCAATTCTATAATATTGGGAGTCAAAATAGTTGTGTCAAGCATTTCGCTCTTTCCAGCTATTCTACTCTGCGATAAAATCTTTGAGTCAGCGGAATAGAGACCAAGTTCTTTTTCAATGTTGTGGATATGCAAAAAAGTTTCGTCGCTTCTCTACCGTAAGGGCATACCTCGATTTCCGTATGAGCCCCAGAGGACATGGATTCATAAGTGAAATAGGTCTCAAGAGGAAACTGAGGTAGCTCCTACGTCAGAGAGGCGACGAAAATTGTGACCGGGTCGGAGAAAAGGTGTCAAGACAACTGCAATTGGATACTACTACTTCTACCTCTGGCTCATTTTAGAGACAACCGTTATACTACCAGTTTCGCTATGACGATAGATGTTTTTATAGACAAGCCGGATATTGTAGTTCCTTATTGCAAAAAGGCTGATTTTTGCCGATTAGAAATCGATCCTACGGTGACCATTCTCTCTCTGGTATTCTAAGTCCTGTATAAAGCAAAACTTTAGGAGACTTCGGGAAATTTCAGAGAGTTCTGATCAGAAACACCGTCTAACTTCAAAGGCATGACATTGCACAAAGGTGTATAACTTTTCATCAATTCTTGTAATCGATCCTCCAATGAGCATTTTCTCCCTGTCACTCTATGCCTCACATCAAGCAACACTCGAGGAAACTTCTTAACATCTCAGAGAGTTCCGATCAGAAACACCGTCCAACTCCAAAGGCATGACATTGCACAAAGGTTCATGCCTTTTAATCGAAATGCCGAAAATCTCTCAGGACTTGGAGTCCATCATTGTATGCAAATGACGGACACTCTTCGAATGGGGCACGGACGAATCATGGGCTTGAAGCTGGCTTTTGGCATTCGGATGATTTTTAGGTCCATTTGCTGGGCTGACATTGAAATCCACCGCGGCGCGGCCGGCGTCACGCTGGAGTCTGAAGGTAAGATCGATCGGTGAGTCACAAGTCGGAACGGAGTCGCACCGACAATGTCTCCAGCGGTTACATTACCACCGTTGCCAGCTTAACGTCACCGCATTTCTTTTCAATCGTCGAGGGTATGTAGGGACAATTTATTTTAGGGACCTAGCACTACAATCAGGGCCGGATCAGCGCTCAGGGGCCCGGGGTGCTGGCGGGTACAAGGGGTTCGCTTATTTGCGGGTTGCATACTCTCTAAATGAAGACAGCTAACATTTCACAAAAATGGAAGGTTTATTCATGGTTACGACCTCCCTCCCCTCACCTCTCGTCCTAGCGCCCGCCATAATTTTAATCGAGAGCAGTTAAAATGTAAAAATAACAGTCAAATCAGGGATGCCACACATAATATGACATTCATGACATGAAAATGAAACATATCTAAACAATTAGGGGACTCTTAAATTCTTCCGAAGAAACAACAATCCGTGGGGCACGAAAAAGAGATAATTAAGAGGGGTCTGCCTACGTCTGCGGAACCCCTCTCCTTCTAGCTCCAAAGGAGAGTTCGGGGAATTCTGCTAGCTTGACGGGGGGTCCGAGGAGCTTCCTCCGAGAGTTTTTGAAAAATTGAGACGTCTCAGGAGCATCTTTGAGCTCTTCTCGCCGAAAATTATTTCCAATTTGAAAGATATGTAATGTGCCTCCGGCTTTTCGATTCGGCTCCTGCATTAAAAAATATGTGGGAAAAGTTCCATCATCCCTATCAGGCACCTGGATATAAAAATTACTACCCACCCTTTCACCAGAAATACTATCGGAATAGTTTTACACAGGGGTCTCGCAGGGTTCAACGAGTCTTAAATAGGTTATGGAACAGAGATTGGTTGCGATGACGAAGGCCGATGAAAAAAAGTAGTTCAATTTCAGATTTGGCGATCCAAAATTAGAAAATTCCGGCCATCGGAGTTTGAAGCATTTTTGTGCGTTGGTCAGTGACATCTACGAACCACTAAAGTTTTCGACGGATGGATTCCAGCTTGGATATTTTTCTCTCAAAGGATTCAATTCCTGGACGAACATATTCACCTATTATCATTCACCTTCCTTGAAAGATTACTTTACATTAATTAAAATTAAACTCGACAAATGGATGTTTTCGAGTCTAATTGTGAAGAACTTCTTATTAATTATTTAAAAAAGAATCGGAGCCTCTGGAGAGGAATCTTTTCTGTCACTCCCTTTGAAAGTTAAAGTCATATTGAACACGTTTGTTGACTGAGCTGAGGAAAAATACTCGTAATACCTACATTTTAATTTAGCTTTATGTAATGGAATAATATTCCTGCATTAAATGACATTCAAGAGAGAATGAAAGGAAATGCTCCCAAAATAGGATTCGTGAGAACTCACAGGAACTTTTTTTCGTGAGTCAAAATTATTTTTTTCTTTTCAAGTATCCGTGAGAGACGCAATGTTAGAAAAGGTAGATAAAAGAGGGATATACTGAGCGATGCAAAAATAATTAAAAACTCCGGTGAATACCTGAGGCAGAGTAAATATAAGTTGACATCGAAAGTCGGCATCAGCTTACCTGAAACAAATAGATAAAAAGAAAATGTCAGTCTTCGGAAATAATAAAGGCATAGTAAATGACTTGTCCCAACAACAGTCTGAGAGGTTTCGAAGGCAATATGGAGAGAGAAGAAGCATAATGCTCTTGAAGTTTTGAAAATGGATTCCGGGTTCTACGAATATTTCTAGTCGTCCTTGCAATGTAATTTGCGGGAGTAATAATTCCTTTGGTTCTCGTGACAATGATGAACGAATAAATATAAAAAATGAATCATTACCGTAGAAGTAACTACTTAGCAACCACTAAAAAAGTAACCAGTTAAACCTGAAATACACTAAACGCATTGTAAGAACGACAATTCTTTTTCCTTAGTGGATACTTGCATGGACGTTGAGTCGTGGACGTCAGCTATTAAATTTAATATTTCTACGGTTAAATAGATGAAGATACGCCAAAAAGAAATAATTGACACCAGGTTCATGTGAGACGTATGCAGGCAATTAGCAATTGCCAGAAATTTGCAAGCCACTGGTAAAAGCCAATAGTTACGTGTAATTAAGATTCAGAAATGAAGGAACAAGAAGAAAATACAGATTCATTTTTTCCTCCCTAAAACCATGGTAGCAAACGCTACACTCGCTGTAGCGTGTGAAGAAAATGATTTTCTTAGTTGGGAGTCGGATAGGGAACTAAACTAACTGCGAGACCATACGTGAAGTATCATGAAAAAATGAAGGCACCCCCAAGCGCGAGCGTGATTTTAAAGGCCGTTGCCAACCAAACCTTTGTCGTGCCAACGCATGATATTGCGATTCGTTGAAATAACAGGTGAGCACTTGCGTATTGCCGGCAATTGCAGGAAGACTCTTCCATAAAAAAGGTTTAAATTTTGAATCTTCTACAAGTCTCAATAACTCTATCAAATTTCAGAGCAATGCGCAAAATTCAATTATTTTGGATTTTACTCATCATCCTCTGACACCGAAAAAGTTCAACGTCGGATCGTTACATCTCGGAACCGAACGTTTTGGTTTTTATCTGCTTAGCTATGAATCTGAACAGCCTTCTTTTGTTCCTAAGATTTAGATCGCGATGCCCTTCGATAAAATATTACATCAGAAAAAGGGAGACAAATTATCAATTCATTAACATTATGGAAAGGTTGGTTACACATATCTCCTGCTCAGCAGTCCGTTTTCCTACCGAGAAAGGTCAAACCCGTAAACCCGATAAAAAATCACATTCTCTGAAAGACAGCCGATATTTCATGCGGTGTCATTTATTCGTGACAAGTATTATGCACCCTCGCAACGCAACAAGCATGCCCTCGAATTCATACGGATTAGAGTACCTAAATGGAGAGAATATGGACAAGTCGAAATATGGAGCTCTTAAGGCCCGAAAGGGAAGCAAACCTTCTACCACGAAAAACATTGGGAAAATGCAGGTGCCAATCACCAATATCAAAAGAGATTCCAATATCAAAATGGCTAAGAATGTTCATGAATGTGCGTCCTTCCGCAAAAATAAGCAAATTTGTGCCAAAACTGAGTCAAATACGTGCTTTACGAACAACGGATCATAATAGTTGTAATAATAAATCATTCTGGATGATTTGAGTCCATAGGTTGGCTGCCCTTCTGGGCCATAAAAGTTTCATGATCTAACCCCAAAAATTACCAAAATGTCCGTACTCTTCGTACAGGCAATCTGGAGACAAATTTTGGCGAGTGGATTTGATCGAGTTTTTTGACTGGAGCGGCAGCAGGAGGGTTGCAAACCACAGGAGAAAAACGCTCTGATGCAGTCAAGAACTAAACTCAGGTGCTTGATGAATTTCGGTCAACATTTGCATCCATCCACTTTCTAACCCACCTCGGGAGGTGGTTCGAGAATTTTGGATGTGGTCGTCATTGCTGTCAGCATGAAAACCAAATGTCGCAAGCGCACCGTCGCGTCGCCTGGAGGGAATTTCGTTTTGTTGTAACGGAGGTTGGCAGTACGTTAAAAACTTCAACCAAATCCACTCGCGAAAATTTGCCCCAGTACGTATACAACTCAAATCGAAAGCTCGACTGGAGACATCCTATTGTGGCGTCACATCACCCCTTTCTCCGACAACACCGCCTGGACGAACAAAGACTGCGCCAGCATGGGCATCCATTCCGACTCGGCGGACCGAGGATAAAGTTGGAAATAATGGCGCTGGTTTTTCAAAAGCTCATTGCGTTCGGGCAGTGCCCACGAGGGTGCCGCGATGCGCATATTACACGGGTATTCCACCTCCTTCTATGGGGAGACCCCAGAGGTCTGGCAACGTCGGTGTCCAGGTTTGGACTGCGCGTGAGAGCTGATTAAAATGCAAGACACTTAAGTTTTCACGCTGCAACTGCTCCGGCCTGATAGTAGCCCAATGATGCACTTAAGCGCCAATCGTCCGTACAGCGTACAGCTTCCACCGGCGTTGCACGCTTGAGAAGAAACGGACTCTTGACCAAGATAGAGTACCTATATACGGAGAGAATTGCCATGGCTGTGCCTCTTTTTGATTGGCTCATTAGCTTTTCACGAGCCTTTCATTTGCAGGCTGATGAAATATTTTGAACTGATGAAATCTATTGAAACTGATGAAAATATTTGTGTTCTTGTGTCACTTTTGGTTAATATAGAGAGTTAAACACAAACCAACCCAAATTTTGTGTTGATTTTGGACAGCTTGCGGTAAAAGCTATAGCGCAGGAAATAATGGAGAGACTGGGAAACTGCAGAGTCGACCGAAAGCTTGGGCTATTTTGTGTCTTACTCCTCGCATTCACCAAACTTTTATGTTGAGTTTTTTCTCTGTGTACTTGAGACTTTTAGAGTACCTATGTGGACAGAGTATGGTCATAACTGTCTTTTTAGTGCAAAAAAGTTGTACCGCTTTTTGATTGGTCTACAAGTTCTAAGCTAGATGCTTATACGGCCGTGCGGATGAGAAAAAACGCTACTATTGGTTGACAAGCTTCAACATTTATGTCAATTCTTTCAAGAGAAATTACGCCGGATGTACCGTCACCAACTATCTCTTTCTGGATCAACCCATTTTTCGAATCATAATGTTCGTGTGACCTAAAATTAGTCCCGCACAGTTTTTTTCTTATTCAATGAATACATTTTTTGTCATTTAATTTAAAGATTTTTTCAATAATTCCATGTAAGGGAAATTCAACGGTCCCATGGAGTTGTCATCTTGTTTATGCACTTATGACTGTAAGTGCACCGTAACAGCCTATTTTTTGAGACCCCATGAAAAACCGATACACGAATGGCCACAAGCTGTCTATATACAGGGTTATTCAAGTGTCTCGCACCACTGGCCATAACTTCAGTTCTAATTAAGATATCGATGTGCGGTTTGTGACGTTTTTCCTCATATTGAGAGGGAAACTTTTTAGGTACTTACCAGTTTTTGACCCCCTTAGGGGGCGGGGTGCAACTCAGAAATTTCAAATGGCCACCCCACTCATGGCCAGTGGTGCGTGACTTTTGAATAACCCTGTATATGGGTACTCTAGGGACTTTAAGGGCCTGATGTGAACGAATCTCAACTGGAAGAATGTGTCTTTTCGAGCAATGAATCGAGTTGATGATTGAGCCTTGATCGGACTCTCTTCTTGGGGTCTAATCAGCGGAATTGAAATTGATGGACAAAGCGACAGTAAAGCGGATAAAGGGAAAATGGAGCGATTCTGTAGGTCATTCAGGTGGTTGCTATAGACTGAGCGAAAAAATGATGTGCTGACTATAGAGTCTCACTTGAGTTGTTGGTTAGTCTAATACTTACCTCCTTTGTCATTCTAACCATCTGCTTTCACCACTAGTATCGCTCTATTTTCTCTTTGTCTTCTTAATCTATCGCTTTGTCTATCAATTTTAAAAGTAAGCCCAGCGAGCTTAGGTGTTTCCAGACACTTCAAACGAGAGGGACAGAAGGGGGAGAAGGTTCCCGAAGAAAATTGTTGAAATTTTAAAGAACCTAATATGCAGTTCGAGTCAATTTTGTTACGACTAATTACTAAATCTGACCGTCCTTTCTTCTTTTTTCCTCTGTTCGTTCCTTCTCCCTTTTCCCCGTTTTCATCCTCCTATTTTTCGGGCAAACGGGTGAGGAGGCGTACGCTTCCCCCCTTGGATCCGCCGCACAGTGGATGGAGTCAATGAGATAGGTTGGACATGAACTTTTTAACAAAAACGGCAAATTTTTATGTTTAAATGGTCACATTTTGAATTTTGAGGGGTACTTATAGAGGAATATTATACGAGGAATGCAATGGAACCATTTTTAAAATCTCAAAGTTTTGTATAAACGGAGTTTTAAGCTTTTAAAGTTTCCAAATTTTGTCCGATCTCTCCTATTGACTCGGCCCCCTGTGCGCCCATGCCACCGAGTAAATTTTTACCAAGTATTATTTTAAAAAGTAGTATATTCTTTCATACAACCCGGGAAAAATTGCAAAAAGCGTAACGAGCGCGGCAATGTTGGACGAAGTTGGTTGCGGCGTTGAATCGTGTGGCACCACTCGAGCAATTTAACTTTTTCAGCTCGTCCTATTCTTTTGCGAGCGGCCTTCGGGCACCTGGCAGAGGCCACCCCGATACCCTATTCAGTCAAAAGAGGACGCTCTTAACGCGACCTAGCTCGCTGTAGCTTTCTTCCGTTCGTGAGCCAAAATCTCGACCAAATGAGACACCCTACAACCGGTGAAAATACTGCCGTGCTAAGGAAGAACGCCGTATGAACCTTCAGGCGTTGCCCAATTTCCTTCGATAGGTCACTAATTTTGGGGAAAGTTTGTTAATACTATCCAATTTTTCAGACAATTTTGTCCTCAATTTTATCTAAAATATCTAAAAATATCAATACAAAATATGCAGCAGCTTCCACGGAAATACATGTTTTATCCGGGGGATTTCGGCAACTCTCGAATGCTCATACGCTGTTCTTCCTTAGCACGGTAGGATAGAACTGTCGAGAAGGTACTGGATACTGCCACGATACAAAACAAGATCCCGAATCGCGGCCAAGATTATCGAAGTTAAAACAGGGGTTTTTTGCAGTGGTTGCGTCCAAATAAATAAAATGCACAGATAACATCCTAAATGTATAAACTGTGTGTGGTGATCTTTATATGTTGGCTTGACTGCCCCCTGCTCCTGCAGTTAACTCTACATTCAGGGACGGCAAACCTATCGTCGCTACTCCAACGTAAGAGTGCATCTCAATTTCTACTTGAGCCTTTCTACTCTAGTTATAACGCTATACTTTTCAGGGCACGCTCAAATTGCATCGATCGAGTCGAAGGCGAACTCGATTTCTAACTCCAGTTTCCAGTTATCCAGGAGTTACCTCGAGAGCGGTGTTCAATTGAACCGATTATTTTCCAAATCACGTAAGTGCCAATCTCCATTCTGGTGGTAGAGGAGTTGTGTTTTCTTCGTTTTCTCTGAAATAATCATCAATCATGTCTGATTTCAAAATAGCCCTCTAACAGAACATACATTTTTTGGAATTCGAAGACTGTCAACAAAGCGAATAAGACGGGTTTCCTTGCTTTTTTCGAATTCTCAATTTTGGCGCTTACGTGATTTGAAAAATAATCGGTTCAACTCTAACTTTTGCAACCTACAACATGATGAAAATTCTTTTAGTTTAAATAAAATTCGCATGTTAGATGAATTGTGGGTAGATGGGATCCGTTGGTTAAAAAGCATTCGATGAAAACGTGTGGGTGAATAGTGCCTTAGGCGAGAGGACTGTGGATGAGTAGTGCTATTAGCACAAAGATACCAGCTCTGCCCGAATATTAGAGTACCTATATTGAGAGAGTATGGCCACTGGAGTTACCACCTCTGATTGGCTCAGCCATCTTAGGCTGAATGGAGCCCTTAGGACCCAAAAATGGCGGACGCCATAAAGTTAATGTAATGCAAAATGATTCAAAATGTAGTTGTCTTTGCTTATCGTAACGAGAACTTTACCCAAATGCACTGTTGCGACTTTTTTTACATATTTTTAAGGCTAATCGTGTGCAATTTTCGAGAAAAATGATCTTAGATGTAGTAAGGTTGGCAGCAAGTGCGGTTGGTGATAACTGTCAAAAGTTGGCAATGACCCCCCTCCCATCCTCAAAAACCAAAACAAAGCACCGCCATTTTTGGGTCCTAAGCCTCTCCATGGGACCCATACTCTCTCAATATAGGTACTCTACCCGAATATGAGTCTCGTTCTGTAAAAGTAACGCTGATACCAGGGTGAATTCAAATAAGGGTCAAATTCCAGGTTCTATTTCCTCCCAAAATTTTTTTGTAAATTTTTGGGCAAACCAAACTTTATTTTGACTATCATTAGGTGTAGACTTAGGAAATATAACTCGTCAAGCTTAATTGTTGGGCTTAAACCCGAATTTCCACCGTCAAGGGTATCACTTCCCAAAATTTGCTCTAATTTTGCCTGATTTCCCAAATTTTCGTCCTGGAGATGACATATGATACTTTTAATTGAAAATTGAACACAATTGTCATAAAAGCATAGTCGAGCACTAAATTAAAGCATAATTGAAAACATGTAACCCTTTCATATCTTGTAGAACCAAAAAAATTGAGGAAAAATCATCCGTCATGAAAGATAGGTATCTGGAGCTTATTCTGCTTGTCTTTTAGACAGTTCCATCTGTTTATCAAAATGCGCACTGTTTTCCTTTAACACGAAATGAAGCTTTTATTTCTTGGAATATTGCAATACAAAATGGATCAAAAACACCGAATTTTAAAACTTCGAGTGGGCGTGTACCCGCTGAAGTGGAGATAAAGCCAGGAGAAGTTCGAGGACTAACACCGGTCAACNTTTTTTTTTTTTTTTTTTTTTTTTTTTTTTTTTTTTTTTTTTGATTTTCCGAAGATTTGCCGATGGTTTTGGAGTAGATTTTTGGCGCTGATTCTGAAGAGCACCTCCATTTAACTGTATCAGTGTAATTTATCCTGGGAAAGTTCAGAATTTTTCCGGAGAAATCGGAATTTTCCTTAAAAATCTAGCTTTTCCAGTAGAGTCAATTTTCCGGAAGAATCTATGCACGATGGAAAAAACCCAGGAATTTGTCGATTTCGTAGCCTAAGATACATAAGAAACCCTATTAAACCCCTATCAAAATTTCCTTTCTTTTCCTATTACAGGTCCAGTTCCTACGGTCCAGTTTCATTAAAATCAATTAGTTAGTCACCGAGATAGTGTTTTAAGCCACGGCCACCATCTTAGATTTTTGAATCTTGGAAAGACTAAAATTCGAGTTCCTCATTCAAAAATACCCGCGGGTACCAAGTTTTGCGTAAATCGCTTGATTAGGCGCTGAGGTAGCATTTTAGGCCATGTCCGCCATCTTGGATTTTTGAATTTTGAAAATTCGACTAAAAATTCAAGTTCCCCATTGAAAAATACCCCCGGGTACCAAGTTTCACTTCAATCGACTGATTAGGTGCTAGGATAGCATTTTAGGCCACGTCCGCCATCTTGGATTTTCGAATTTTTAAAATTCGACTAAAAATTCGAGTTTCCCATATCAAAATACCCCCGTGTACCAAGTTTCATTTAAATCGGTCGAAAAGAGCGCCTACAGCGCTTAAACAAACAAGTCTTAGTTGATTAGGCGCTGCGATAGTATTTTAGGTCATGTCCGCCATCTTGGATTTTCGAATTTTCAAAATTCGACTAAAAATTCGAGTTCCCTGTTAAAAAATACCTCCGGGTACCAAGTTTCACTTAAATCGGTAGAAAAGAGCGCCTACAGGGCTTAAACAAGTAAGTCTCAGTTGTAACAGTTTTCCACTCTGTCCCACTAAACTGGGACATGGGACAGGATGGAAACATATGGGACAGGATGGAACGGGACAAGATGGAACGGGACAGGATGGAATAAGCTGTTTTTTAAGCTTATCTCTAACAGTAAAGATAATTTTGGTGTTTTTTTTCACGGAATATTTTGTAGCACATCCTAGAGGATCGGAATAAGAGAAAATTTCCCCTAACGCACACTTCGAAAGTATTTTACGAGCTGATATTAGTGTGTGTGTGTATGCTTGACGCCCTGTTAGTTATCGTGTATAGAATTCTGTTTGGCATCGTTAATGGCGTTAATCTTGCACAAAAATTTGCGAATTTCAGAATTTTTGCCATCTACGACGTGTGAACTATTCAATCAAAACAAAAAAAGTCGTTTTTGGAAAAACCTCAAGGTTACGGCAATCATTTAGAGCTTATTACATCGTTGCCATGTCTCTCCTGACTGTTGCTGACTGTTGCTCGGGACAATGATTCTAGCGCGTGAAAAAGTTATTGATGGAGCAAAAAAAAATTGACATATTTTTTTTCTCAAATTCAAAAGCATTACCTATCATCTCTGATAAAGTTTTCTTAAATAATCACTCTAGTCATGCTGCAACATCGATTTAAAGTCAAGAACCAGGCACGGGGGACACGCAAATTTGGGACAAATATAGGCAATTTGCACATTCAAAGTTCTCCTAAATTTTTATTTCAGTCCAAATAAAGTGGAAAATAGCATGTAATAGTCAACAATAGTGTGGAAAATGAGAAAAAAATTTGATTTGCCCTTGTTTCTCAGATTATGACGATTAAAACAGCTCGGGACACCAGATTAGACGCTTATTTGAACTCACCCACCAACCCAAGATCTGGACAGTGCTCCCATTTCCCGAAACTAGTACCGAATTCCGGAACTTCTGAGATTTTCCTGAATTTTTCACGGAACTTTTGAAATTCCCGAAATGTTCCGAATCTTTTGATTTTTTGGAGCTCTTTCGGAACTTTTGACGGACATGGAATGGGAGCACTGGAATTAGGTGCTGCCATTCTAGGACCCAGCTATTGAATGGCTTCTCCCGTGCGAAATAATCATCTTGACATTAAATTCGGGTATTTTTCAAAATCTGGCAAGCGTAGTATCCCAAGATGACGAAACACAAGGCCGCAGTACATCGACAAATCGATGACTCCTTGAATCGATAGTCCGAGGATCGGCGCTAGATGGCGCTGCTCTCGCCGTGGTGCGGACTAATTACCTCGCTCTCGCTTTTTGCCCGCCGCTCTTAATTATTTTCTCTCGCTCGACAGTTATTGTTTTGCCTTCTGGCTCCGGGCCGGCGTCAATAAAAAATATTTGCACAGCTAGCCGCCGATAATTGACTCGGTTTCAAGTGTAAACCAAGCGCGTACACTGGTTAACCGCCGTATTATACTCTGGACTGTAACAAGCTCTACCCCAGAGAGGTGTAGCTGCAATGGAGATTAGCGCCTAGTTTGCCCTGGAATTGAGGAATTTGATTGAAAAATCGATTGATCAAATCGATACGGTTTTCTTCAAGAATCTAATTGCATTGATTTGAATCGTGAAAAAAAATCAAATTCCTGAAAAATCGATTTTAAAAAACGGAAATTACGAAGGCTCAAAATTCTTACTCTTAAAAAAAAATTCGATGAAAATTTCGGGGAAGTTTGTTCATAGTTTGGTCCAAGATTGGCTCACGTGCCGAATTGGTACACTCGGGTAGGAAAAATCGGAATTTTCAATCACGGGGGAAAAATCGATGCGATAACATCGAATTTTTCGGTTAAAAGCTCGATTTTTAAGAAAATCGGTTAAGGATCCCTAAAAGCTAGTCAGTCCTATTTTGAGGCTTTCAAAAGATTTTGCAAAAGAAGATCCGTAATATTTGGTACCTTTCTACAAGACAATTTTACCCAAATTCTATATGGAGCGGTTTTAGTCAAACGACTGTGCTGTTCTCCTAGGTGTATAACGACATTATATCCACTACCACTTCGCCATACTGCCGGGCTAAGAATGAATGTACAGTAAATGCAAGAAACGATTTCTACGAGTTAACAATGCTGGGCTATGGCTTCGTTCCGTCGGCAGGAGAGTATGCAAGACAATCGATGCAGACAATCGATCGAATAATCGATCGAGACAATCGATTATTTAAGATGCATTTAATTAGAGAAATTTCATTGATACTTACCCACGAGAGTCGCGTATGGTAAATGCAAAGTGACCGTATCTATAGATGCAATAAATTAGTACCTTGAAAGTTTGGGGGAACCAGGTTTTGTGATGAAAATTCTGCATTTAGAAAATGAGGGCGGATGGAAGAGGCGTATGATACGACAACATTTGGTATTCTAGTTTTTCTCGAATGATTTGAGAACTTATTTTCAGTACAAACTATTCTCTTCCTCAGTACGACAGTATATGGTAAGGCTTCTTGTCATTTGGAATTTACTTTCGGCGATCAACATTAATCACTGTGTGATTGTGACTAATGATGCTCGCTTAGAACTGTCTACCGGGAGAATTTGTCAAACTCAACCCATTGTCCACGGAGCGGAGTTCCGAATGTGTATTTTATCTACTATCAACCAACGAAGACTAATATCGAGTCTAAACGTAGCTTTTGGGAGGTTGTAGTTAAGATTTTTTGGGTGATGTTTGTTTTGCAGCCAACTTGTAATGAAAACACAGAGGAAATCGTAGAATAATTCAAAGTATCTCGCGATAGGCTGGTGGTTTATGGTTCTCTCGTAGGTAGTGGTCTCAGAAATATTTCATAAAATTTTATCATCAACGTGCGATTCCGATTGTCAAAAGTCTCGACGAATCACGATATTTTACAATCACATGACACAATAGTAACCTCTAATTGGTTGGAAGTGTGCTTCGAGTCGATTATTCACAGAACTGCCGAGTAGTATGAATGAAAAACAAAGAGTGTCGACCCGTTTTGGTAAGTGCCGTTTGGGCAAGAATGGTCAAAGCGCCTGCAAATTTTGAGCATGCAATACGCACATCCGCGGGGCTCGAATAGTTGCATCAATGTTAGATGTAATATTCTGCCGTGCTGAGGAAAAACGCCTTATGAGCCTTCAAATGGGGCCAAATTTCCCGGAACATAATATTTATTTACGAGAGAAATTATGCATCTTTTTCCTTGAAATTTTCACATATTTTGAATAAAATTGCGAACTTATTTGTGTTAACAAACAGAATAAGATTATTCGGAATTTTCCGGGGGTGAATTCATTTTTTTATCCAAGGAAATATGGCAACGCCTGAAGGCTCTTACGGCGTTCCTCCTCAGCACGGCAGTTATTTTCGTCGACGGTTCTCACGCTACAACAAAACAGTCAGGACAGCCGCCCTTAGATGAACTCCGCAGCACATTATTATCAGTATTTAATCTTTAATAGTGCATTTGGGAAGCGCAACATGCCGACCAACCTCAACAAAATAACCAAAGGCTCTCCTCGCAGGAATTGCCGGGATTCCTACGAAGATTTGCAATCGGGAGACCTTTGATGAAGTTATAAAGCGCCGGCCACTTCCGCCCATACCACCAGCGTGCAGTAATAACGCTGATTTTATCACCGATCGTAAATTTAATCGCGGCCGCACTCAAACCAACCGATACCTTTGCCGGGTGAAAAACCGTACCGGGCCCGCGCCGAGCGTTGCCTCTCGATGAAAGGTCAAAGGATAAAATTAATTGTTCCTTCAAATGCTCGTTTTGTAATTGAGTTGTCGCACGCAGTTTCAATTATTCACTTTCTTGTCGCCAAGGAAGCAATGGCGTGGCGTGCTCTGCGATGTATCGATTGATTTTCCATTTAAATCTATGGGAAAGGATCGATAGACAGGGTGTTCGCAACGGACACGTTAATAATCGATTCTTTACCACAGCTTTGAATAGGGAAATATCGATAGTAGATCATTCACGCCTCGCCACTGCAAGAAAGCACATGCGGAACTAAGGGTCCTCCTGCGGACCGATTATTGAAACTGATAGATAAAGCGATAGACAAAGACGACAAAAGGGATTTGGAGGGATCCTATTGGTGGAAACGGGTTGTTGCAATGGACAAAGGAGGTAGGTAATCGACTAAGTAACGGCAACCCACGAGCAACCCGACAGTTAGTCTATCATTTTCCCCCTTAGTCTATGAGAACCACCCATTTCAACCAATAGGATTACTTTATACCCCCTATGTCTTCTTTGTCTATAGCTTTGTCTATCAATTTCACTAATCGGCCCGCTGGCTGCCATGCGGCTTAAACCGTGACGCTGCCTTCTTCTAAAGAAACATCAACAAACAATCAAAGGAACGTAACTGCATTCGAATGTTGCAAAATTGATCAAAAAATTAAATTTTTACAAGAATGTACCCACGCGTTGTTTTTTCTAAAATTTCTGTGATTCTCGTATGAGATCAGAGGGAAAAGTAACACATTTTTCAGTCAGAAATGCCCTAAATTCTCTTGGTTAAAGTGCAATTTGCGAGGGGAAATTCGACACCATTGAAATGAAGTTATTTTCTTTTGTGAGGCAGACGACAAATTTTAGATTTTAGCATTTCGCAGACGTAAAGAATGTTTTGGAGAACATAATACAGAACTTACACATTTCCTTCCCGTATAAATGTCGGTGCTGTGCGGCTGTATTCCGTTTCCGCGATGCGCCTGTTTTCCTACTTTTTCGTTAAAGTCTCCATGGGAAATGAATGGATTTATGATTGTCACGATGCATGACTCAGTTTCCCAGCCGTTA
Organism: Bemisia tabaci; assembly: GCF_001854935.1. NCBI lineage: Eukaryota > Metazoa > Arthropoda > Insecta > Hemiptera > Aleyrodidae > Bemisia > Bemisia tabaci. The sequence goes on from NW_017547236.1 coordinate 3,066,985, forward strand.
CGCTTCAAGCAGTTATTGACACTATCGGCCTGGATATTTAAGGTTAATAGAAAGCTGATTTGCATCGCACCACTCCTTAAAAAAATCGCAAAACTAAAATGAGATGATGAAGTAAATGGGATTCGGATTAAAAGAATCAGATTGAGACTGATTCTGTGCTCATCTCGTCTTTCTCTTTCTGTCAACCTTCCTCCATCCTCATTCGTCCCAATCTTTAACGAAGTCCTTATTCACGGCGGCGCTATAGATTGCTAAGATTATCAAGAAAACTAGGGGGTAAGCCCCCTGAGCACCTTGCGGTTCCATTATCTCAAACGCTTATGCGTTTCACATTATTCTTGTCATTTTATACAGGGTGATCTAGGGTTAAACTTCCAGACTGCAGGAATGTTCTATGGGTCAAAATAAGACTTTTTTATAAAGTATAAGAGTTTTTTCCAAAAGTGCCCCCAGTCGGAGCTAGGGCCCCCCAAAATTTCGGAAAGCAAATAGTTTTTCCTGAATTTTGGCAACGATTGAGAACCAAATTTCATGAAAATTTGTATTCCGCTGTAGTTTTATGCCCTAATTTCATAAATGATCTAAAAAAATAGAAATCTCAATTTAAAAAGAGGGTTTGGGGGTGCTTTGACTACTGCAGTCTGGTCGTTTAACCCTGGATCACCCTGCATTATAAACTAAGATATGTCTATTTTAATTATTTAAAGCAAGCTGTAAAGACAGCGACCTCATCTAGGAACGATTAACTGCTGTAACAGCAGCCAAAAAATCATGAAAATCAGTCTCGTAAAAACTTACTGCAGCCCTTGCAATGACAAAAAAAGGAGAAAAAAGAAAAAAAATGAAAATCGAAGAGTCCAAAAGCTCAGAGTGATAAAATCCAAATCTTCAGTCCTCCGAAAATTTCATAATTACGGTCTCGCATATCGCGCTCTGACCAAGTGTGCCGCGTTTCATTGTTCCACTGAAACCTGATAATGCTTTTTGGCTCGATTTTCGAATGAATGCGACGATTGTTCTTCTTATTCGGAGGTTGGCTCTTGAGTGGTCAGACTGAGCCTTTAAAAACGGGGAAGGCCACGGAGGACAGGTTAGGAACCAAGATTGCATAGCGCTCAACAGGCACACGAAATACGTGAAACGCAAGCCAAACGGGGAGTCACGCATCTTCAGTTTCCAAGGCGCGGTTGCCAACTTTAAATCGCTGTCCGATTTATAACAGTTATTTTTTTTTAAGGAAATACGGTCATCGCTGGCTGAATCTTTTGATCAGTACTTCTATTACTATATTTATTGAGGGGTGTTCTCAGCGGCTGCTGCGCAGCCCAACCCCCGAGGGACAAATCGCTTACTCATAAAACCAACCTCTCTGTGATAATGAGAAACCTGGATTTATGACTGGAAAATTGAAGGCACTGACGCACAGTGGACCGAGCTAATAGAAGAGGTCGGACAAGAAATTTTTGGCTATAATTTCAAATTTTGAAGTTTATTTCGTCAAAAAATTCAATTTCAAGGGGTGTTTCTAAAAGGGAATTTCACGAAAAAAACCAATGGAACTACTCTTAAACTTTGTTGTTTTATATTTTCGATAAACTTTCAAAGTTCCCAGATTTTGTCCGAATTTTCCTTGACTCGGTCCAGTGTGTGATAGCACGCCTATGACCGCGAGAAAATTTTGAATCTTTGAACGTATTTGAGAATACAAAAATGTTTATATTTGGTGTGCAGGAGCTGATATTGATAGGTTACCGCGGCTGGATACAAATTTCTATAAAATGTAACGAGCAATGACGTGGCGTGAATCGCGATGTATAGATTGGTATGCCATTTAAACGTATGGTGAAGAATCGATTATAAAGGTGTTCGCTGCGAACACGCTGTTTATCGATCATTTTCCACGGGCTTAAATGGCATAACAATCGATGTATCGCAGTTCACGCCACGCCACTGGAAGAAGCGTGAATTGTAATTGGCAGGATTTGATTATATTTTGCTTTAATCGGAGAAGGAGGGGGGGTCCACTTCTTACGATAATATTCAAATTCAGTAGATAATCAAGTAATAATTTCGGAGGAATTTTTTGGGGGGAGGGGAGGATTGATGTTCCATGAAGTTGAGCTTTTAATAATGTAACTGTCACAATTTTGAAAATATAATTTTGTGACGAAGTGCCGATCACGAGGGGGGTTAAAATACACTGTCCGCAAACGAAGATGTGTTGGTGGAGCTTTAATTTTTTTCATTGGTATGGCAACGCGGCTTACGGGGGCAAAACAGATGTTTTCAGACTGACATTAGCCATATACAGCGTGCGGCCGGTAACTTTGTCACCACGGTAAATTGAACATTACGTCAGACCCAGCTAAGGCAACGTTGCCAGAGTCATTAGAGGCGAAAAAAGCTCAATATTCCATTAATTAATGAGCAAGTCCTGAATTCAGAGAGTTATTTTAGACTGATATTTCGTTTAACTTCCCCAATAAACTAAAATGCGCTATTCGCACGATGTTTAAGTATACTTAAATATTCCTGAAATTTCTATATGGATTTGGCTTAATATTTACAATGTAACTATCGCCCGAAAGAGTGTAAGGAAGTTAAAGCTTCCTTTACAGGTGATATTGGATTTTTAATGATAAACTCAATTTTGATAGATCACTAGATCACTTTGTGATATTTCAATATGACTTTCACCTAATTTTACGAGGTATCTCTTCAACTATTTCACAGAGTGATCCAGCATGTGTATTATTTTTTTCACCTAAAAGCAGTTTTTTCCGAAGGGTTAAAAGTATTTACTCGTCAACCCAACTGGACTGATGAATAGTTTTTACTTTCTGCAATATTAGAAAAAATACACATATTTTTGAGTCGTTTTAATTGAACTTTAAATTTTTTGGAGAAAATTGAGAGGAAAAAAAAATCCGCCATTCTTAGGGGTCCGTAGATTCCAAAATTATTCGATCAGGTCAATCTATTTTGGAATCGTAGTGATAAAAAGCTATGTCAGAGTGACCTCCAAGAGCAATTCTAATAAATTTTTTGGAATTTTTGCACACGTCAACCTGCAGAAATGATGTTTAAATGTTCACCACGCGAGTAAAACGATGGTGGGAGAAAGAGGATCATTAAAAGATTGAGTAGGCGCTTTAATGTTCCAGTAGCATATACAACGGCAAAACTCTGCTTTCTACAAGAAATGATTGCACAATTCAAGAGCCAAAGACAATAAAAGTATATTTAAGGCAATGCTTTGGTTGCTGCCAACGATTCACCAACCGTAAAGAACATTTATTAAGTCTCATTCCAACAAATCACCGAGTGCCCACGCTTTAGGCTCGCTTTTGCATAATCGTCTCTCTTAGCACGTGTTTGAAGATGAGCAATTTCAACACTTTCGATAGCATTGATTTGTCTCCTTTTTTTCCTTTAATTTTCAAGATAAAACTACGTTATCAAAAGAGAGACCAATTCAATACTTTGCTGAATTGTTGCATATTTGATACATGTATTTTCTTCTTTCACTCCTAAAAAGGAAAATATACAGGTTATGAGGCTCGATTCCATCGATCGTGCAGATTTTTCTAGGAGGATCAGATGATGATATTTCAAATTCTTGGAGGGCGGGGTAGGCCATTCCTTCATTTCTAAAATGACAAAATCTTCTGTACTGAGCTGCATGTTTTTAGCAACGTATCATTCTTCTACGAACGGCATACGATTTTTCTACCTAAGATTCATCAATGTCGTACATTCTTAATATCATTATTGATGAGGGCAGATCAATCGTCAGTACAAAAAGGAAATATACTGGTTCTACGGCTATTTTCTATTGATTATGCACACTGTTAACAATTTTTAACAGTGTGCATGCGTAATAGCAAGATTTTAACAAGTGCACACTGTTAAAAAGTTTGGGGTGAAATCATGTGCCGGTGTCTGCATGGTGCCCGAAATCCCCGATTGATATGAGTGCGGAGCGATTTCTATTCTCCTTGCGGAGTAACTTACACTACTGCGGAGCGGAATCTACTCATTTTGCGGAGTATACGCAAATTTACGAATTATTATTTTTTTTTTCGTATTTTCCATACGTTCTTATGGTATTAGTCTCAATTCGTGTTCATATATAACTCGGGGTTTTTGGGTAACGATATAGACTCCAGCACCTAGTTTTACTCCTTGATTTCTAACGGTGTGGATTTTCTTAAGGGTTGCAGGATACTTTTTCAAATTCTAAAGGGGCGGGAGCAGGCCCACTATGACCCAATCAGAGCTACGCCTATGCTGCCCACTCATTTTATGATAAGCAGATTATTTTTTTCAAGTCGCTCGTTATGTGGATGTTAAGTTCCGAGAGCTTTCCAGCCTCCGAGAGGGTTAAGCCTCTTGAGTCGTCATGCGGCCCTGACGGACCGGATTTCCTCCCCCTCGCGGTGACATGTGACGCCAATCTGTCACCAACTCATGTTTCCGTGGGTGACAGGAAAGAGAAACCAGCTCAAGCTCATTCGCGTTTTTCGACCCCCCGCAAGTATGCACCGTGTGTCTTTGCTTCGCCATGGAACTGGGACCAAATCAGTCTGTCTCGTTCAGTCGTAGCTGGTTTATGGCTAATATTGGCCAGCGTTGCCGCTCTCAGCGTAATTGTTAATTTGGTTTTAATACGTCTCTGGCGAGTCTTACAAATCATGATTGCATGATCGAATCGCTTGTTTCGAAAAACGCCAAACTCCAGCAAGAATATCCAGAGAACGAGAGCAATTTCAATCAGCCGAACATTTTCGATGGATGGAAAGTGTTTTTGGCGCATGCTATTCAGTTCAAAATGTTAATAAAAGTTAAAAAGGAAAAGGAAAAAAAATCAGTTCCAAAACGAGCACCGTGGCCATATAAATGAAAAACTTTTCGGTCCATTTAGGGCACAGCTTGAACGTTCTTAATTCTTGAAGTTGGTCACATTTCGCAACCAAGAAAATTTGCGCCTATATATTCAGTGCAAAATAAAAGTAAAAAATAATTAAATAAAAAAAGTAAGAAAAAATGATTCAATAAAAATTTCTAATAAAAACCTAACTCTAAAAACCATTTGCTCGAAATTATTGGTTTTAATTACCATTTAAGTTAAATTACCTTCGTTATTCAGGTAACTGTCTGAGTATATTTTCTCCACGTTACGTTTCGCTAAGTTTTGAATAAGAATCATTTTCATACTTGGTCTAACTTTCAAAAATTGGAGAGATAATAGCACACTGCCTGAGGTCATCGTTAATTATGATGAACTGATATCTCACATTCACCGAATCAGCTCGTCAGGAAACTACCATCAAAATACGGGTTCTATATAAAGGAGCCTCGATAAAAGAAGAATTTAATAAAATGATTATATTTTATTTCTGCGAAAATTACGTACTCAAAATGATGAAAAAATGACAGCCTTTTCAATGCTGGCAAATTCCATACACAAAATGAAACTGATGAACTTCGCCGGTCAGTTTTGTACACACATTAACGTTTCCAGCTGACGGTAAATTACTAATTATACGTATTCTATTAATCGTCTCTTGAATTTTTTCGTTGAGAACAACTACTATTTCAATTTCAATCCGTTTAAGGAAATATTCCTATGGAGTGTCATTGCCCTACATCATGTACCTAATCTTCATTCCCGTAATGATTTTAAAGGCGTCTTGACAAGGTCGAGTTGCTCTTTACGTTTAGAAATCTCCCTTTATGTGGTCATTTTCATTCGATTTTTGGCTTTTCACGAGTGTCTGAATTTGCGCGTGGCCTCCGTACGGATTTTGCCCCTTTGAGATAAATTGAATTCCTTCAAGATCGAAAAAAATTAGATGCGCACAAGAAGCGTGCTTCCTAGTTCCCTTTTATAAAAATCACTTTCCGTAAATACCTTTGGCATAAATACATCCATGAATGTGTGAAAATTATTCCTAGTCTAGGAAAAGTAAACAAAAAGTTGAAAGCTGTATGTTTTAATTTTCTGAGAAATTCACCAAAATGTCGTTTTTGTACCGATCTAATTCATCTCCCGAAATTATTCGTATCTTGACTAGTCTGTCAACAATGAAGTCTCAATATCCATGCCATAAATCACGGTTATGATCGTAAGATCCATACGTCAATAGCTGTATCCGTTCCAACGTGCTCTATTGCTCTCCTACCACCCCTCGCGACAACTACGTTGCCAAAACTTGTTGCCAAAGATGAAAAACTACCTAATGTTAAGTCAAAGTTGATTTGGTCTTTTCTTTTGATAGGGGGACAGAATATTATTTCAACGATGTGTGCTGTGTAGGATGCAGTTGACAGCCTTTTTAAAGAGACAACTGCAGAGAATTATTATTCGTGAGGTTGACGATCGCTTCTTTCACAGCCCATATGTTACACGTTGAACTTTGACGAGAGTTTGATGAAACATCAATAAATATGGTGAGGGGTTTTCCCAAACTACATCACATTAGAATGAAGGTGTACAACCTAAAAATTTGATTGATTTTTATCTTAAATTCTGTAAAGTTTCCGCGGACTTTCGTAGAGCTGTCCAGTGTCTGTGTTTCCGTAAAACACAAGTAACAAGTTTGATCATTGGATAACATTTTTTTCGTCGTATCAATAAGTAAACTTAAAAAATACATACCTTCCTTGCATCGCACAGCGCCAAAGAGCGCTATAAAAGCGACTCATATATATATAATAACGAAACCCCCACTTCAATATTTACCATGAATATTATCGAATCAATAAAGGAAATTCATGGAAAATCCCCCTGGTTGGTTTTTTTTTTTAAAAAACATGAAACCCATAATCGAAGATACGGATTTTTCGACTTGGAGATACATCCAGCCGTTTTTCAGTAAAAATCTATATTTACGCACTTAATGTGACCGAGTTTAGGGATCGAGTCATAAAGCTCTTTTAATTTACACGCAACGACAGACCATTTCCAGCGAAGGGACCGGGATGCTGAAATCGCGAGCAGCATCGCAATCACTCCTCGTCCCTCTGACAAAAGGGCGTTTCTCAATTTCAACATGAGCCCTGTTCTCCAGATAACTTCTTAGCTTTCAGGGGTCACGTGAAAAGAGAGTTACGCGTCAGAGAAGCAACGCACTGAGGCTGCATAATCGCTAGCCAGGCGGACTTACCAGTTGAGCAATTGCCCATTGTTCGGTGGTAACGCATGGGTTCGGTCTTGGGCTTTTATTTTTCCGTTTTCAGGAACGCAAAACGAGAAGCTTTTTCCCACAATGGAACTGAGCCTAACTTCATTGTCCGGGGAAACATGGCTGAAACTGGAACCGGGCCTCAGGGTCGCGCGCGAGAGAAGAAAAGCGCCGGCGCGACGCCGCCAGGAAGAGACAAGAGCAATGGTGCTCCGCGAGATGAAAACTTGTTGCATGCCTACAGGGTGATCCAAAAGTCCTATGCCACCAACATAGATTTCGCTAGAGTACCTGTATACGGGAAAGTATATTCACATCTCTGTGCCGCTCTCTGATTGGTTCATCAGTTTTATGCTATCATGCAGCTCCAAAGTTGGACCAATGTAAACAAATACGACTCAGAGGAACACACACACTATTGGCTGAGAGATGAATGGTAAGCACACTCAAAGCTTAATTTTCGGCAAAACTATTCATCAAAATTCGACCCGAACTCAATTCAGGAGTTGGATTGAAAATATTCTTATCAGACCCAAAATCTCGTCTAGAACTTTGTACAACTTTTTTGCCATCTTGCTTGTTTACATTGGGCCAAACTCGGAGCGGAGGGGCTGGGGTTTGTTTACATTGGGCCAACTTTGGGACTCCACGATAGCCCACCAATCAGAGAGCGGCACACTTTTTCTGTAGTAAATGGATTGAGATGACAATATTCTCCCGCATGTATATTCCTATCAGACCCAAAATCTCGTCTAGAACTTTGTACAACTTTTTTGCCATCTTGCTTGTTTACATTGGGCCAAACTCGGAGCGGAGGGGCTGGGGTTTGTTTACATTGGGCCAACTTTGGGACTCCACGATAGCCCACCAATCAGAGAGCGGCACACTTTTTCTGTAGTAAATGGATTGAGATGACAATATTCTCCCGCATGTAGGTACTCTAGGCTTCAGCCTTTCAACTCTCGTTGAAATTGAAATAGAGACTTGAAATTTTGTGAACGCTCCTATATCAAAAGACACGACTTTTGGAAACGCCCAAAATTTTAAGGGGCCAAAATGAAAAGAGGCAAACACTCTGGGAGTTGCAGGGGTGGTGCGGGAACTTCGGATCACTCCGTACGCACGCGGTGAGTGTGAAGAGTAGGACACCTTAAAAGTTGGGAGGCGAAACACATTTCGATGGCTGAAACGCGAAAGCGCGTATCTCCGTTTGCGAAGTTGCAGACTTCCTGTTATACTTTGTTTTTTCTTTAGAAAACTAGTGGACGTAATTTCTTGAAAACTGCCTTGATTTTTCTTATCTGTTAGCCGAATATTCTGTATAAATTTGAAGCCATGATGAACTTGGCTTGTTTCTCTCCTGATACGTGAAGTATAGGGAGAGGGGGGTGGATTATGAAACTCCGCAATGGAGATATGTGGTTCCGGACTTTGGCCATCGATTCTGAAGAGCGAAAATCCGTGCACTTTGCTACAGCCAGCTTTCAAAAGATCATTTCAAGGGCAAAGTAAACCTCTACCATTTTCAATTAAATTTGCCTTTCCCAGAAAAATGTACATCAACATTTAGAATTGCGCCGTGACGGTAAACTACGACAACTAAAATCATCAAGCATATGTTTGCGGCTTTTTTTCTGCAGTTCATCAGAGAGGTAACACATTTTAAAACAAAGGTGCAGCACTACTCTAGTGCTGTCGAGAGCAAAAAATTACCGCTTTCCCCTAGATTTTCCTTTTTACTATGAATGTTTACATGCGTCAGAGTAGCGATGAGTAACAGTTTTCTCGGTATCCTCTCCGTGCAAAATATTTTTCAACGGAGGGAAGATATGTTGCGATGACGTAATATACCTACCATTGAAATCGATAACTTACAATTGATTGAAAATCGTAATTTATTTTTCATTTAATAGTGAGTAAAAATTTCTTTTAAATTCCTGTACAGACTGGTACTTTGATTTTTCAAAAATAAGCATTCCTTTCGCATAAATCAACTTTTTATTCATAAATGGATTGCATTTTTCAAAAAGGAACCAATAGCATTCCAATGTCGCTAAAATTGTGCAACTTTTTTTACCTTGCAAATATAATAATTTAGACAAGTTTTATTTTTACTCCCGATGAACTATAAATTCAAGACAAAAAGTACCTTTAAATTAAATTTTTTGCATGCTTTCAGTAATTTTATTGCGAAGAATGTAAGTTGCACAATCCTAGCAACATTGGAATGCTCTTTGTTCCTTTTTGCAAAACGCAATCCAAATTAGGCCAAACCTAAGGATTCATGTGGTGGAATTTATATAAATTCTTGTGCCGACAATTGATAGTCTATTTCATCTCTTTTAATTTAAAAATCTAAATTTTCGTTTATAGGTACTCCCATTTTCAAAATTATCTGTAAAGACGTTAATAGCCTGATACGCTGAATGTCTTAAAATTATACTAACTAACTAACTATAGTATCAAGTTGCATATATCATGTGACGATCCATAGGGGGAAAGGACCTCAGCTAAGGACCATAATTTTTTAGGAAAGCGATTCTTGTCACAAGAATAACAATTTAATTTTTCGATTTTTTGGCGAAAAAAATTTTCTTGTGTGGACGGTCACATGATATACTAATAACTACCGTTCTTTGACAATCCGTCGAGTGAAGAGATCGAGTGAGTAAGTTATTCTCGGAGATACCAACATCTTCCTTTTGACTCTTTTGGCGCGCAGGTTTCATTTAACGACGCCGGCCACATTACAAAGTAATATCAACCATTCTTCCGATAATACACAGCTGTAATAAACCAAACAACCATCGATTTGTGGCCCATACTTGGCCGCATGCCCGCTATCCTAATTCCTTATTAAAAAGGAGTAGGCAAATTCAGTGGCGTGGCGTGCTTTGCGATAAATCGATTGATCTGCATTTCAAACCCGCGGAAAAGGATCGATACTTCGCCCGAGCTTCCAATGGTGAAATATCGTTAATCGATCATTCACGCCTCGAATTATTTTAAAGGTTCAGACTAAGCTCAAGAGGAGAAAGGAGACTTATCGGATTTTAATAAATTAAAGCAACGCCGAAAACAGCACACCCACCAATCGGCGAACTTGACTGTGCCTCATTCGAATCCAGCTATCGGAAATATCAACCGGATACCTGCTACCAGCATAGACCGTGCGCGGCGAGTGTGCGTAAAAAAATTACCGTTTGCTAGAGCCTCGGTGTACGAAAAAGGTAAAATACGGGTGACTAATTAATCGAACACATAAATGCTACCATGCTGACTGACTTGCGCAATCCGCTTGGTACGGCTCCAATGTCAAATCCTATAGCTCATTAATATGACACAACTATTTGGCCGGACAGCAGCGCTCCGCCACCAATATGGCTTGCTGCGTTCACCAGAAAGCTCACTCAAACCTATTGTTCTTCAAATTTTTTTCAGTGTACTTTCTCGATTAATTCCTTCCAGAGGCGGATCCAGCAATTTGGCATCACTGGATTCCCTCCATTTAAACCTATGTTAAATTTTTGATTTTTGTCGGAGCACCTGGCCCTTCCAAGAATCGATACATTTCAATAGATTTAAATGGAGAAAAACAATGTTGCCAATTTGATGGATCCGCCGATAAATTTCTTCATGTTTATCATTATTTTAAATTTTTAGTAAATGGACACACGATATGACAAGAAATGACATGTAAATGGATACAAAAGCAACGTAGATAGATTTCAGGAGGAGATCAACGGTAGTGCGTCAGATTATGAGAGTTAAAAATGGCATTTTATTCGAATTCTTGGCCAGACTGCTCTTCTATGATTGTCGTGTGAGCATGTTGAGAGAGGCTCAAAAAAAGGGACTGGATGTATTTCGTCTTGGAAGGAGTCAAAGGGGACGCCGAAAAAGGGGTAAAAGGATGGTGACAGAAGCTTTTTCAAAAAAATGAGGGAGTGCCAACTTCTTGAAGGGTAGCGAGAGGATAGAGGGCTGTGGCGGTTAGGTGTCGCAGGACGACAGAGAGCGCTGTCATAGCGGCTCTTATGAATGGATTAATATTTAGTATACATCGATTTAATATTGGAGGCTCAGCGCCACCGGCACTACTTAACAAGAATGTCATGTCGACACGGGGTTAAAAGAAACTTTAAAGAAATGAAATACTTTTTTTGGGTCGGTTTTACTTAAAATGAGTGAGTTTTTGCGATGTTATGAAATTCAGTCTTCGCAGAAATCCCACGCCCTGAACTTTGGTAAAAATGGCATGCGCCTTTTACTTTTGTAACATATTTGATGCTGAGGACAGCGCTGAATAATACCCATGTTGGTGTCCAAGACTGAGATCAGTGCAATAAGCAGAGAAATTATGTCAGTTATGATAAGCGTCGGTTAAATGCTCATGAAGAGAGACGATGCGGTAAATAGTTTCAACATGCGCGAAATTCATTTTTTGAGGCTGCCTCTCAGAATTCGTTCAATGCGACGTAAAACTGTGTTACTTTCCCTTATGGTGTCTTAATGGCAGCATTTGAGACCGACATGTCAGTTAGGGAGGAAAGTAGCCGTTTAGTTACTCAGTCATTCTCTAGAAGAATTTATAAATCCAGCGGGCACTTGTTTAATTCAAAGTAAGATCTTGCGATGTGATTGTCACCGTTTAAATTTTAAGCTCGTTTTAACTTCACTTGAGAGTTAAAGCCATTTAAGCATGCCAAACCATGACGGCTCTGTACTGCTGCTTAAATAATCATTTTGCGAGCAGGGTCCAAATTTTTCCGCTCCAAACAAAGGTGTTTAATGAGAGTCCATACATTTCCACGGGTAATGAAATTTCAAACTCATCCCGAAGACATTTTAAAACTTCTCGTGGATCTAAATGTACCTACTTAAAATATCAAAACACATATTTCAATGGCTGCTTGCGTCGCCACAGTAGTACTGTTGCGAGGATCTAAAAGCAATGCTGAATTTTACTGCCAGATGGTTAAGATAAAGTTTGTTCCGCTCATCGTATTATGCTGCCCTAATGTATCGCAATAAATACAATTGAATCAGTGAGTTCGAGAACACACCAACTCGGGTTTTTCTCGATTTTAACTTTTTCACGGTTTTGTAACACTTATGGACAGAAGCATCTGCACGCAAAAGGAAATTTCGAACTTGCAATCGGAAGTGCTCGAAACAGCGACGGGAAAAGGGAGGAATCGAAGTATTTCATGGGAAATACCAATTTTTGGCCATTTCATGGGGAAACGGGCGACCATCCGATTTTGCGGTTATCTTTTTTCGGTTCAGTATACCTTCTACCAACAAGTTATATGAATATTCAAGCGTTATTCAGGTAGAAAAATATAAATTTTTCAGGGCAGACTACGAAAAATCAGTATTTGAAAGTCGGTGAGAAAGAAAACACACCAACTCGGAAATTGTTAAACGCATACTTCTCTGTCGTCAAACATGATGTATCGATTTCAACTCGGTACTTTGCATATACATGTCCGTTCTGAGCTCAGCGGCTGGAAGTTCCGGGCACTGGAGCCGCAGCTTAGGTTGCTCCGGGTGCTACGCCCGGCACTTTCGGCCTTTGAGCCGGGAACGAAAACGGTAAGTATATATAGCCCGTAAGTACGGCTTTCATGCCCAAAGGTTTTATTTAATGTACTTTTTCTTACATACATGAGTAGCTTTTATAGCGCTCTCTGGCGCTTCGCGACGCCTAATCGCCACAAAACTCGGTCCTCCCGCAATCCATCAGGGAGTTTACACTCCCTCATCTCATTTAAAACCCCCTGTCGCCACCCTCTCACTGGGTGTCCCCTTCGTCTCCTCCCTACTTCTTCTTTTTTTATAAAGCCGCTTGTATAGCGCTCTTTGGCGCTCTGCGACCCCTAGCCGCCAAAGTCCCCTATCCTCCCAAAGCCCTTCAGGGAGTTGGACAAACCCTCATTTCTTCTAAAACCCCCTGTCGCCAACCTTTCACTGGGCATCCCCTTCGTCTCCTCTCAGGAAGAACCCAATCAAGCAACCTACTTCTTCTTACTGTGCATTAATCCTGCACTGGAAAAAAACACATTGGATCTAGAGTCCAGACTCTTAAAAACATCGACAAAAAAAGTACTCTTGATTCAATCAGAATCGAGCTTAAATCAAGAACCAAGCCTCTTAATTTGAGCGGATTTCCTTTTGATTTATGCAAAAATCTGATTGAATCAAGAGTATTTTTCTTGTCGATGTTTTCAAGAGTCTGGACTCTAGATCCAATGTGTTTTTTCCCCCAGTGTGTCACGAATATATGCTCCAAGTTCATGCGACTTTACGTCCTTACGGGAGTGAAACAAAGGAGAACATTGAACATAGGAAAGACTTACACAGCGGCGACGATGTTTTCGAGTCCTGGCGGTCGTATAACACAGTTAAACCTTAGGAGCACACACACTACGATAGTCGGAACTCGCGGAACGGACGAGCGCGGAGCACGTAGCGAACGCGGCGAGACGAACACGCAACTGATGGCCCGAGCCGGAGTCACAGATGTTTGCACTATGCAGTCCTGCAAGCGCGCTCTCGCCGTCCTCGAGTAACAACGCAACTGCAATGGAAATCGCCTGCTGTTACGCGGTTTTTACCGTCCGCGCTCCAGGGCTGGAGCTGGAAGTACGGAGGCGTTACGTCACTGACCGTACGCGCGGCGCGGCGGGGGTGGCCGCCGAAAGATACGTCCCGCTACCGTCGCTCTTTCTTGCGGGTCAACACTACCGTGCTAAGGAAAAACGCCGTATGAGCATTCTAATGTTGCCAAATTTCCTCTAAGAAAATGTGTATTTTTTAAAGGAGATGGAAAAAAGTCGTTTGGATCTAGAGTCCTGTTTAAAGGATCTAGAGAGTTGCAATGGATAAACTAACTAATGGAAACTAATGAGGCACCCTTTAGTTGGTCGATCATTTTTCCCCCTTATCCATTTCAACTGATACGATCGCATCATACTTCCCATGTCTTCTTTGTCTATAGCTTGGTCTATCAATTTCAATAATTAGCCCGATGAATGCTTTAAATCGTACCTTGTCTATTCTACCGAGCTAAGGAAGAACACCGCATGAACATTAGAGAGTTGCCACATTTTCTTCACTAAAATGTTTATTTTTGAGAAAATTTATGAATATTTTTTCCTGAGATTTTCGGGAACTCTGGGTGAAATTGCGAACAAAATTATCTAAAAAATTTGAAGAAAAACATTCATAATTTGACCGGGAAAGTCATGATTTATCAAAGGAAATTTTGCAACGCCTGAAGGCTCATACAGCGTTCTTCCTTAGCACGCGACAGTATTGGTCCATCACACCACTCGAACACTGGAAAAAAGGTCGCTTGGATCCAGAGACCAGACTATTGATAACATTGATAAGAAAAAAATACTCTTGACTCAATCGGATTTTTGCTTGAATCGAGAACCAAGCCTCTTAATTTAAGCGGAATTCTTTTTGATTCAAGCAAAAATCCGATTGAATCAAGAGTATTTTTTCTTGTAATTGTTTTCAAGAGTCTGGACTCTAGATCCAAGCGACCTTTTTTTCCAGTGATATTTTTTAGTGGGTTGGAATTTTCTAGCCAACGTGCGTTAGAAATCAGCATGAAGCTGAAAATCTCATACAGAGGGAAAAAGCTCACATGAGCACAGTTTTCCCTCAAAGAGATACGCTGTTTGGTGCAACACTTGTTTGACCACTCAGGAAGGCAACTGCAGCAACTGAGCAACGGCAGGCAACTAATAGTTTTCCTTGAAATGTTTAGACGCTTCAGATCAAATTACGAACAAGATCCACAAGAGATATATTCACAAATTTTCCCGAAAGTATGTGAATTGTCATAAGCAATTTGGCAACGTCTGACGGCTCATACCTACGGCGTTTTCCCTTGGCACGGTGGTAATGAAAAACGTTGTACGAGCTTACAGAGTTTTTATATTTTCATCGATAGAAAACGTATTTACTGGGAAAATTGCGAATATTTTTCTTCGAGTTTTTCAGACTATTCATTCGGCAATTTTAACCTGAAATATCCGAAAATTTCGGGGTAGAATATCGACAGTGAAATAACCAAACCACGTATCTCGCGGTTTGCGAGGTCGCCGATTTCCCGTCACATTTTATTTTCATAAATGGGAAACTCCTCATAGCGTAGTTTAAAAACAAAAAAATAATAATAATAATAAATAAGTAGACAGCTAACGCACAAGAGCGTTGATTTCGAATATAGAAACACGCATTTGTTCATATAACCCATCGTAATTCTAATAATTAGAAAACGGTTTTGCGTGGAAACTTTTCTCAGAAAAGCTTTCCCCTCCGAGTTACAATAGTCTCGTGAGGTCTGAAAAACCTCGTTTTTACGACTTAGTGGTACAATTTTTTCATGATTTTGTGTACGCCATAATTTTTTCAGTAAGAGACTATTCCTGATCGTTGCAGCACAGTTGTTGAGTCTGCCTGCAGAAGATACGCTAGGTCTCCGGCGGAGGAAAAATTAAAAACAAAACCAAACCTCGCATTCGAATGAGCTTCACCCGTCGTTCATATCGCACTTACACGAACGTTGCGTGATTGAAATTCACGAGCGGTCGTCATCCGAAACGTGAATTATCCCCTCCCCTTCCCGTCTCCTATGAGTCCTATGACACTAATGGAACACACGTCAATGGCAAAAAAATCGAGCCGGTATAAAATGGTGTCAGAGTGGTCGCGTTGATGCGGTGGTTTTCCGCGAAGGACTCAAATATTTCGAAGCTTTCATGATAGCAACATTTTACGAGTACGAATCACACTGCCTGAGAGCGATTTTTGCTCTCTTGTGATACTCATTTCTTCTGAATCTGAATACCTTATGATATGCATTCCTCTGTGTGCTCGACTCACAGGATATTACTCAGGGATTTTGACTGCGTGGGGGAAAATATCTACTTCCGGAAGAATGTGTGAATCCGCAATCCGAGTTGAAATGTTTCCGACTCACTGTTGGGGAATTTCTCTCGAGTCAGAGTGCTATACTGATTGGGAGTCGCATTGGGAATTTATGGACGTTTCTTGGTTCATTTTGGCAATGCACGGAGAAAAATCTATGGCTTTATAATCTGATTAGTTTCTCATATGGAACACCACTAATATTGGTAAATGAGCTAATGACTCTCGGTCTGTGAACCATACTAAGGTATAAATACTATATTAAGGGATAAACTTCGTGGTCAAAGCTCGAAATCCGGTTCAATCGCGAAGTGTCAAAGGACTTTCGGTCAAATCTGTAGTTCCTTGAGAAACTCAGCTTTTGTCTAGTCAAATCGTGATGTGGCCAGTGGCCACTTGCCGATCAGCTAAACATATTATAGTTCATCCAAACAGCAACTTTCTACGTTAAATATTAACCGAAATATCGCGCTTTGATAGCCCTGGTAAAAATTGGCGATAGGAGCTGCGTGTCAAAATACCATAGGAATTCTTATAGCCGGCTAAAGAAGGCAATAGAAAATCATACATATAACTGGCCGTAGAAAGCGGAGCAAATAATACAGCCGAGCTATACGAAGCGATAAATAAGTATGCAGCCGGGCTATAGTTCCTATCGCCGGGCTTTACACTTTATAGCCATCGCCTATAAAAGGCTATAAGAAATTGTGTAGAAATTCGTGTGCTTTGGAAATCATTAAGTTTGATACGGAACCACCATAATATTCACAAAACACACATTATATTTGCCTTTAATACATATTTTTTTTCATCAATTAAAATGAGAATAGTCCATACAGGATGTGCAAACATTTCAAAATCATGAGTTGAAAAACGCTGACTCCGCAAGATTATATTGGAGCCTAACACAGAGCGGAGCGGCGCGGCGTGCTGCCGGCGCTAAGCGCGCACCAGCGCCTACAAACCTAACAGGGATACTTTACGCATGGCGCAATGCGTGAAGTATCCCTGTTAGGTTTGTAGGCGTTAAGGCGCTTTTTCGCGCTGGCTGCCCGCCCGCCGCGCCGCAGCGTGCCACGGCGCTTGAAGCAACTATTTCACACCAGAAGTATTGCATAGTATCATACGAAATTGGCGCTCCAACATATTAGGAATGGCAGGCATCCTTCAAAAATACGGAGCTTTCCGCGCAAAATAAATCAAGATACTACGGCTCAAAAATAGAGCGGTAATCCAAAAACAGTCCTAGCATTCGTAATAAGTAACATTTAGCATAAACTTCATCGCCTGGCTGTTACTCAATCGCCATCGGCTATAAAAGGCTATAGGAAATTGTGCAGCCGGCTATAGAAGCTATTGAAAATCTTAGAGCCGGCTTTAGGTCTATGGCATTTTGGAACACAGATTCTACCACCAATTTTTACTCGGGAGATTCGGTTTATGACGTCATCCACCGCGGATGTGACAACCTTGGTTTCTTCCACCTTGCTTTCATCCGAGTTTCACGTTGAGTAACCACTACGGTGGTAGCGAAGAAGTAAGCGAGCAGTAAGTGCATGCTGAGATGAACCTCGAGACACATAAAAGCATGTGCCAATCATGGCTCATACAGGAATGCACTTACTGCTCTCTTCGACATCACGATAGACCATTGCATCTGCGCGTGTGCGTCACACTGACTAATGAAAGCAAGGTGGAAGGAACAAAGGGTGTCACAGCCGCGATGGATGACGTCAAGAACCCGAATTTTCAAAGCGCGAAATCGCGGTCATAATTAAACACGTAGAGTTCCTTTTTGGACAGATCTTATTATTTTTAGCTAATTTACAAGAATTAAGAATCAAAATACGACTCTGTGACCAGCGCAACTGACCCATTATGCTACGAAAACATGTATCAGCGGGCTGATTATTGAAGTTGGTAGCCAAAGCTGTAGACAAAGGAGACAAAAAGGATATGGAGGGATCCTGTTGGTGGAAACGGGTGGTTGCAATGGACAAATGGACGGAGTTAAACAGAAAGGAACCTAGCCACATTGGGATCGAACCGAGAAAAAGAGGTTTGAAGTTTGGCTCCTGTATAAGACTCAATGTAAAAAATAAACTTCAAGCTCAATTTCTGTAAAATTTGCTCCAACAAAAACTTTGAATTTTTGGCGATAGATAGTAGAGGAGTGGTTGAGTTCAAAACCACTCATAACTCATTTTTTTCCAAAATGTGGGTTGGTTCCTTTCTGCTTAACTCAGTCCAAATAACGTAGGTAATAGACTAACTTACGGCAACCCACAAGAGAGCCTTCAGTTAGTCCATCATTTTCTCCCTTAGTCTATAAGAGTCGCACCCATTTCAACCAAAAGGATCGCCTCCCTATTTTTTCTTTGTCTATCAATTTCAACAATCAGCCCGAAGAATAGGTACTTAATTTTGCACTTATTGTCTAGTGGGTCCATTTCTTTGACCTCTTTGAATTCAAGTTTGGATTCGGCAAATCCCGGGAAAGACCGGCCGACGAAATGCCTCGCGCCGGGCCGGGCCACGACGGCGGTGGAGGCGGAGGCAGTTAGTGCGGCTGCGGTGGCCCTGATTAATTCGTACTCCGAGAACGCCAATTAAGGCACTAATCTGTCAATAGCGACGCGAGGCGCCATTTCTAATATTTACAGCCTCCGTCACTCCGTCCGGTCCGATCCGCGACTCTGCCCGGTCCTCCCGCTCCGCTTCGTATCAGTGGCGTGGCGTGACTTGCGATATATCGATTGTTATGTCATTTAAACCTATGGAAAAGGATCGATAAATAGGGTGTTCGCAGCGAACACCTTAATAATCGATTCTTTACCATAGATTTAAATTGCATAACAATCGATACATCGCAATTCACGCCACGCCACTGTCCGCTTCGTATCATTCGTCACGTTTCCAGACGAACACTCAACTCGACGCGACGCCCTCACGTCCAGACGTCACACGTAATTATTCCCTCATGCAAAACCATTGACGACCGTCAAAACAGACGGGGAAATCCTCGCCTTCTCGTGCTCGGCGCTATGAGAATTAAAGCTTTCTTCATGAATGTGGCAACCTCCACTGGAAAAAAAAACACATTGGATCTAGAGTCTAGACTCTTGAAAACATCGACAAGAAAAGATACTCTTGATTCAATCAGATATAAGCTTAAATCAAAAACCAAGCCTCTTAATTTGAGCGGATGTCCTTTTGATTTAAGCTTATAAATCTGATTGAATCAAAATTCCTTTTTCTTGTCAATGTTCTCAAGAGTCTGGACTCTAGATCCAATGTGTTTTTTTTCCAGTATCGTGTTTGGGCTAGCCGCGAAAAAAGATTGCACTACTGCAGGCTGATTTTTGAAATTGATAGACGGAGCTATAGACAAAGATCGGCGCTATGAAGACTTGAAGCTTTCCTCAGAAATGTGGCAACCTCAATTCGGGTTAACAGCGAGAAAATATTGCACTACTGCGGGCTGATTGTTGAAACTGGTAGACAAAGCTATAGACAAAGATCGGCGCCATGAAGACTTAAAGCTTTCTTCATAAATGTGGCAACCTCGTTGGCGGGTTAGCCGCGAAAAAGTATTGCACTATACTGCGGGCTGATTATTGAAATTTATAGACGGGGCTGTAGACAATGATCGGCGCTATGAAGACTTAAAGCTTTCTTGATAAATGTGGCAATCTTGTTGTCGGTTAGCCGCGAAAAAATATTGCACTACTGCGGGCTGATTATTGAAATTGGTAGACAAAGCTGTAGACAAAGATCGGCGCTATGAAGACTTAAAGCTTTCTTCATAAATGTGGCAACCTCGTTTTCGGGCTAGTCGCGAAAATATATTGCACTACTGCGGGCTGATTATTGAAATTGGTAGACAAAGCTATAGACAAAGATGACAAAAAAGATAAGGGAGGGATCCTATTGGTTAATTTGGGTGGCTGCAATAGACAAATCTGCCGTACTAAGGAAGAACGCCGTATGAACATTCGAAAGTTGCCAAATTTCCGTCGATAAGTTGTTCATTTGGTAGGAAAGGTATGAAATTTTCCCTTGAATTTTTCAGGACTATTCGGTGGAATTGCGAGCATAATTATTTGATTAACTGGTAGAAAAATATTCTTAAGTATACCAAGAAATTCGATTTTAATCAAAGGAAATTCGGCAATGCCTAAAGGTTCATACGGCGTTCTTCCTTGGTGCGGCAGAAATGAGGTAGGTAATAGACTAACTAACGGCGAACCAAGAGCAACCCTTTGGTTAGTCCATCATTGTCTCCCTCAGTCTATAAGAACCACCCATTTCAACCAATAGGATCGCTCCATACTCCCTATGCCCTTTTTGTCTATCGCATTGTCTATCAATTTCGATAATCAGCTCGCTAGTAATGGTTCTCTTTCCATAGGCGAATGAATGCCATGAAACGAATAGGATCAGAATTGCGGTAATTCAAGATTGCGAAAAAGGTCTGAGAGAATATACTAGGATTGGGCGAATAGAAACCTTGACATCTGCTGCAGGAATGCGCGGATTAAAAATTATTTTAATCTAAGGTAGAAGTTTTGCAAAACAGGAGACAGTCAGAAAATAAACGTATTTTTATGTTGACGCTAGTTTAGGTTAGTCTGTTGACAAGTAATCGATGTCTTACTTTCTGATGATAAATGAAGTGAAAAGATTGAATAATGGTCGTAGGCCGGTATAAATAACTTTCCTAACTTTTCTCTGAAAAAAAATTTAATGGGAGAAACGAGGCAACGTTGGAATTCTCATACGGCGTCGAAACACAGCATGGGCCTTTTAAGCTCTATTATTGGAAGCCCCGATTATTTGAATGCGAGATCGCGCCAAACACAGTGCGGTTGGCTTCAAAAGTATATTAGCGCCTGCAAGACTGCATGAATACTTCTCGCATTGCGCCAAACGCACTGCAGCCGGCCAGTTGGCGTGAAACGCATGTTAGCGGCTAGCGCCTACAAGACTGTATGAATGCTGACGGACTGTGTGTCATCATTCTTGACTTCCTGCTCCAGTTTTTACCATAATGAAAGGGAAAATATGTATCCTCATTGTAAAGATTCAGAAACCCGTATAGTATTTAATTATTGTGTGAATACTTCACGCATTGCGTCAAATAGTGCGGTAGGCGTGGGGCGCATATTAGCGCCTACAAGACTGCATGAATACTGGTCGCATTGCGCCAGATGCAGTGCAGCCGGTCAGTGGGCTTGAAACGCATGTTAGCGGCTAGCGTCTACAAGACTGTATGAATGCTGAATCCCCTGGAGAATTTGCACGAAAAAGTTGTATTACTGCATCTGAAAGTGCTGGACGAGCTGCGTCAGGAATATTTTTCATAAAATTTTTTCTGATATCGGAAATGGTAGAAAAACAGATTTGAAAGTGAGAGAATGTGTCGCATTTGACGTCATCAGGTGATATTTCCCATTTAAGCACTCGGATGTTGGCAAATTCGGTCATTTGGTCATATCTCCTCAAATAATTGTTCATTTTCGAAACCAAGCAAACCTTTATCACCTTATCGAATGCCAAAGACTTTTCAACTATTTAATTTATTGTTTCGGTAACTCTTCACTTTGGAGGGGACGTCAAGATCACTGTTTCCTTCAGCCAGCTGATCCTTTTGTTTTCACATTCCCGATTTATTTTATGCATCATCTCGGTATTTTGCAAAGAAACAGATGAGCAACTATGTTTAAACTTGGACATGAGCGCGTGGCCGTTAAACTGTTGACATTCTGCCATATTTCGTCCTGAAGTGGGAACACAGAACAGCGGCGGGCATAAATATTCTGAGAAAGGATCCGTCAGAGGCCCATGATGCCTGTTCACTGGGTTTTGATGCTGTTACTGGATTGGGGAATAAGATTCGAGGCATAAATCAAGGCAAAAATAGAGTTAGTAGGTTCCAGGTGCTTTTCTGTTGTATCTACACTAAAGGAGATGACTTATTTGGCAGTGGCGTGGCGTGTTTTGCGATATATCGATTGATATACCTAATATACCATTTACACCGACATAGAAAAGGATCGATTGACTGGGTGCTCGCAATGAACACTATAATAATCGATTCTTTACCATAGCTTCAAATGGAGAAATATCGAAAATCGATCAATCACGCCTCGCCATTGTCATCTGGTAAAGTGTAAAGAAATTCGATGCAGATGCGTACGCCAAATTATCGCTGTAGAACTTTAGAGCATGGTGGCATGAATTCTTGACCTTACTCACTCCCTGATTTTCAGGAGTTCGTTCCCTGCACTCCTTAGGAAAAACAATATTAATTATTCTCCAGCGTTCCAGACATGAAAATCAGATTTAGTCTTTTATCTTTCAGCCGGTTCTTTGGCGCACATTCAAATTTTCAATTCGAAATGCGTTCGTGATGCTGTTATTATCTAGTCAATGAAAACGCCTCTGTTATGCATGATAATTTGAAGATTCAAAAATGCCTTTAAGGGTCAATACTAGTGACTCAGGTGCAACGAAATAAACTTCAATAACAAAAAGTACTTAAAATCTCTGCAAAATTTGATAAAGATGGTCTTCAAGCGACAGGAGAGGAGATTCCCGGTTTCTGGAACAGATTTCTTGACTTTTCCCTGATGTTCGTTAAAATTTGTCATTCCCTGATGAATCCCGGGTTTTCCTGGTTATTAGTTGCAGTCAAACCTAAAGTTACCGAACTATATGTCTAGATAAATTATATTGACTAAAAAGATATTAATAAAACAAACTGTAAATAAGTTTTAAAATTTTTAAAATTTGAAAAGATCTTATCAATAAAAATTTAAATCTCTATTAAATCTCTTATCTTTCAGCCAGTTTTTTGACGCACATTCAAACTTTTAATTCGAAAAGCGTTCCTGATGCTGTTATTATCTAGTTAATGAGAACCTAGCAGTAATCATGTGATTTTTTATGTATAGGAAATTCTCCTATGCCCCTTTCGATCAACATCATAGGTGAATGTTTCTCATTTAAATCAATAATAAACCTATCCTAGACGTCATACTTTAGGGCCAACGGTTAAAATCTGGCGTCGCGTCGCAGCTTTGTAGACGCCTTTGTTCGGAGAAGCCTTCACTACTTTTTACCCACTGGACATAAGGACCTAATTACCTTTAGCGATAAATCCTATTGTCCATAAAACTTAATGCTTTCCCCGGGCTCATCTTTAAGTGCATTTACGTCCTTGTGTTAGCCAAACGATGTCCTTTACAACAGATCAGTCATAAGTAATTCATTTGTTTGCATCAGAGGTGTTTGTTAATTAAACTCTCTTTGACTAATAATCATTCTACTGCGTTTGTTCACCGATGGCATGCGGGCTACAAATGGCGCCCGATGGATGAGTCAACAAAGTTCTCGCTTCAATTACTTTACGAACGGTGTTTGGCTTGGAGTAAGAGTGAAGCGAATTGTGATTGACTGTTGCAAATAAAATGGGTTTTCAATCGATATTGAGTTTCACGCCTCATTGCTGATTCAGTGTCGAAGAGTTGCAGAGGCGTTACGCTGTCCATTGATCGATGATCGTGAACTTTCTGCTCTGGTAAAAAAAGTTGATGTTACCCGCAGGTGAATTGATATCATACTATATCGAAAGTTTAAAGTTTTTCCCAATTGCTAACATGTCGTGTTGTGTTCTTCTGCCTTGTGGTATCATTGGCCCTTTCCACTGTAAGAATTGGACGTATTCCTGCTGAAAGGAACCAGAGACAGTTGAGAAAAAAGAAGTGTGCTAGTTAGTTGAGGGCCTTAAAAATGAATGCGCGTTATAAAGCGCCAGTCTTTAACTCATGAGTCCTGTCCACAACCTTCTTTTCCCATGCCCACGGCTCATGTGTGCCGCATATTTTGGCGCTTAGTTTCGTTTGATTTTACGTGAAATCCCACTTTTCCATTTTCAAAAAAGGAATCACGTCCACTTTTTACATTGTTTTCTTAAACAGCTTTCTAGAATATACTCGTCCCTAGTTACTTTTAGCAGAAATGCGTCCAATGAAGGTGATATTAGGCGAATCAAAAACGTCTAGGATTGTATTTACCTAGACGGATTCAATTTGAATTAGTCTAACTACAAATACAAGCAGACGATGCCTCATTTTTTTCTGGTATTTGAACTTCATTTTGCAATTAGGAATTACAATTCCTGATTCAGCTGTAAAACCACTCATCTGCATTGAAAACAAATGGCATGTATACTCGGTTCATTAATCAGGTAGGTGCTTTTATTGATGAGCCTGAAATTGTGATTCCTAATTGAAAAATGTAGTCCAATTTATTCTGGACTCTAGTAACTGCGCTCTACGAGCAGAATATCGAAAGGGAATATTGTAATATACATAACATACGTCACAAAGGAGTGATATGGGTGACATGTTTTGCGAATATTTACGATGCGATCAGGAGTTGGCGTAACTTCGGCGCATATCTATCGATACCGAGGGAGCGATTCAACTTATGGCCCGTGCAATTACTTAATGGACGAACCGTACCTAATTACTCCCGTGCGTGGAATATTAAAGGCTGTGCGGGTGCTGCATTGCAAATTCCATCATTCCCTTTTTCGAACGGTCGGAGGTTCTGCAAGACAGACTAATCAGTGCTTTGATATTTCTTTGCTTTCAAATCCGCTTGCAAGAGCGGCGGAAGATTCCCGCTTGAGAGGAGTTCCTTAGACAAAAGAGATGTGCCCAGTGGCGTGGCGTGAATTGCGATGTATCGATTTTTATGCCATTTAAACCTATGGTAAAGAATCGATTATTAAAGTGTTCGCTGCGAACATCCTGTTCATCGATCCTTTTCTATAGGTTTAAATGACAGATCAATCGATATATCGCAAAGAACGCCACGCCACTATGGATGTGCCGAAGATCGTTTCAGCACGTCTGATGGCTTAAGCGTCCTTTAAAACACTATGAATTGCTAAATCGATGAAAAGTTCGGAAATAATAGAAAATTATGACAAAAATTTGAGGATATATCTAAGTGTCAGGCATTTTAGCAAATGTCAAAGCAAACAGTAAAATGAACGTATTTATGCTTAAAGGACCTATGTGCATAGGGATTGCGTGCGACATAGTTCCTTTTGGTGTAAAAACGTCCAAATATTCTTACATATATTGCGAAATTCTGATTTATTGGCTAATTTTGGACAAGACAACAGGGCCGGATTAAGGGGGTGGCCACATGGACCGCGGCCCATGGCGGCAAAATGTAGGGGGCGGCAAATTTTGCAATCTTTTTGAATGTAGGTATCAAAAAAAGAGAGAGAAAAATCGGATTCAGAAAATAAATTACAAACGAGAAAAGGCGACAAAATCTCTAATTTCCTGAGAGTGAAAGTATAGAGATTTCTAATTTTGTCGTCTTTCGGTGATACAAGAGACAACACCTTTAATTAGTCGAGTTAAGAGAGAAAGCAAACACGCAATTTGACCTGGAACGGAGCGGCGCGGCGTGGCGGTCGGCATTTAACGCATAGCGCCTACAAGACTGCATGAATACTTCACGCATTGCGTCAAACACACTGCGGTCAGCAGCAGTCGCAGTCGGCCTGAAACGCATAGCGCCAACAAGACTGAATGAATACTTCACGCATTACGCCAAACATTGTGGTCAGAAGCGGTCGGCGTGAAACGCATAGCGCCTACAAGACTGCATTAATACTTCACGCATTACACCAACACAGTGCAGTCGGGCAGCGGCGGAAGTTAAATTTATTAACCACGTTTATGTTTGTTCTTTTATAATTTGTTCGTTTGTTTTTTTATAAATGGAAGGCCTTGTCCAAACAGGGATGGATTCACGGAACTGAACTTTTATTAGTGTTGACAGGGCTTTCACAAAAAATGTGGCCAACACGAGTAAACGCGTCTCATACACCCCTCCTCCACCGGCACGTTCACTAGACGGTTTTTATAGATCGTATTCGACAGATCACACAGGTGAGATTATATTGAAATCGATTGGTTCAATATGTAACCACAGCCTCAAAAGTCAATTTAGAAATCTGAGGTAACGGGTCTTATGTGATCGAATTTTAGCGGCTCTGGTGCTTGCACTAGAGCTGCTATTCCGGACGGTCCCAGCTGGGGAGTATCAACGGACCATGTTACATTGGAGAGACCGCGTGTTCGTTGATGGGAATCGGCGCCATTTTCTGCTGTTTAGGGGGGACTGATTTTATTTTAATTGATATCTTTTTCCTGTGAGCGAATGCTATGTTGTGTAGTGTATTTTTGGAATCATGGTGATACTGTCAATAATTCAAAACGGGTCTGTGCTTTAATCTCGCACTGGAAAAAATGTACTTTACGTTTAAAATTTGAAAATTCAAATCTATAAGTTTTCGCGCTTTTTTCGAAGAATGCCGTGGTTGGAGCTTCCTAGTCATACTACTCGACATCAGCTGATAGCAAACAAAGGTTACCAAGGAAACCGTAAACGCGTAACAACTACCTACCGTCGCCAGAGCCGCTTTCCGACGCGAATGCGTTGGAGCTTCCTGCTTGTTTATTTTCTCCAGTACCAAATGACAATAAAAAGTGAAATTGTTAGGAATTTTATCAATTTCAGCTTTTCCGAATTAAATCCTAAAATTGTTGTTTGAGGTTATGTTCTATTGTTCTGAACAAAACAATACATCGAACCACTGTCGAATACGATCTATTGATGTTTCAAAACGAATGAGAAGGGAGCGGAAAAATACAGGCGGCCCATGGGCGGCAAGTAGATAAATCCGGCCCTGCGAGACAATCATAGTATCTTTAAACAAACTTTTATCTGACATTGCGGCGTTTTGTAAAATATGAAGTATAGTTAAAATTTTGACAAAAACAATAAATGAGGATCATTTGGGGTGTAAAATGCGGGAAAAGCCCGTAGATCTGATAATTTCCTACCATCAAAACGTTGAAAACTCGTGCAAGGTGTACATAGACACACATCGCCTTTTTCCGGACAAAGGAACGTATCCAATCAAAGGTTCCAAAATTGACTAAAAAAAATCGTGTTTTTAAAAGGATGTACCTGCGCAATGTTTCTCAAATTTTTTTTCGATTTTTGTAGAAGATCAGAAGGGAAAAAAGAAATTTTTGGTTAGATATGCGCAAGATTCTACAGTTAAAAGTGAAATTCACGAGGGGAAATTCGGCAACATCGAAATGCATTTACATTCTTTCACGAGGGAAACGAGGACATATGCAAGACTTCGTAATTGCCAAAATTTGACTATCTGCCTTGGAATTTCATACAATGCCCCATTCGACTGTTTGCCTGTGATAATTCTAAATCTTTAAATTAAAAGTCTACAGTTCATGGTTTTTAAATTTTGATACATAGGTCAAACTTATTTTCAAATCTATTAAGGGTTACCTAAGATTCAACATAATTTTACGGTTAGTGATTCCTCATTTTTCGTCTGCTCTTCTCTCTAGAATTAGGAATGATTTGACTTCAGCCGAATTTTTTTACAACAAATTAGTAATATGTTTTCAAAGGTCAAAAATCGCTGAAGAAAATTTTAGATGTCAAAACTGCTTTCCTTACATAACTGCTTACACCCTGTCTCGGCAAAATCAGGTTAATTAAGATATCACGGCAAAAAACCAAAGAGGAACGACAAAATTTCAACAGAACTTTGACGGAGTTTACAAAATTTCAAGCCCACAAAAAAGCGAATGATTTATTCGATGATTCCAGCGGAGCAATCTGAATCTGACGGGCGCAATTCTATAAATGGCGTTCGGCGGTGACCAAAAGAAGGTGCGAAAGGGGCAGGAGAGGGGGTGGGTGGACGAGGCTAATCAAAAACGAAACGCTCGCTGGACACTGTTGCCGCGGCATAAATATTAACTGTTTGAAAAAGTTCTCGCTAACATTTAAGGTTTCTCGTCAGCAACTTTAGAGAACAATTCGATAATTGATTTATCACAAAAATTAAATTAAATAAAAAAAAATCAATTGCTGATTAACAATTTTGTGGTTAAACAATTGATTGCAGTGTTTCAATGCAGATTTTACAACAAAGTGCTAACAAATGCTACTTTGATCACTCCCGTGGTTAAATTAGCTTTCAGCTATTGTAAAATGTAAATTTGAAACATTGCAGTCACTTTTCTTGACAATTGAGTTATTAAATCAGCACCCTGGTAAAAATTGGCGATAAGAGCTGCGTTTCAAAACACCATAGGAATTCTTATAGCCGGCTAAAGAAGGCTACAGAAAATCATACAGCTGGCTGTATAGAATGCGGAGAAAATCATACGGCCGGGCTATACGAAGCGATAAAAAATTATGCAGCCGGGCTATAGTTCCTATCGCCGGGCTTTACACTTTATCGCCTGGCTGTTGCTTTTTCGCCATCGATTATAAAAGGCTATAAGAAATTGTGTTGAAATTCGTGTGATTTGGAAATCACTGCGTTTGATACGGAACCACCTTAATATTTACAAAACACACATTATATTTTCCTTTGATACATATTTTTTTTCATCAATTAAAATGAGAATAATCCATACAGGATGTGCAAACATTTCAAAATCATGAGTTGAATAACGCTGACTCCGCCAGATTAAATATTAGAGACTAACACAAAGCGGAGCGGCGACACACCAGCGCCTACAAACCTAACAGGGATACTTCACGCATTGCGCAACGCGTGAAGTATCCCTGTTAGGTTTGTAGGCGCCAATGCGCGTTTCGCGCT
>NW_017547236.1:3096848-3171631 GCF_001854935.1 Bemisia tabaci
AATCCATACAGGATGTGCAAACATTTCAAAATCATGAGTTGAATAACGCTGACTCCGCCAGATTAAATATTAGAGACTAACACAAAGCGGAGCGGCGACACACCAGCGCCTACAAACCTAACAGGGATACTTCACGCATTGCGCAACGCGTGAAGTATCCCTGTTAGGTTTGTAGGCGCCAATGCGCGTTTCGCGCTGGCTGCCCGCCTGTCACGACGCTTGAAGCAACTATTTCACTCCAGAGGTATTGCACAGCATCATACGAGACTGAAGGCGCTCTAATATATTAGTAATGACAGGCATCCATCGAAAGTACGGAGCTTTCCTCGCAAAATAAATCAAGATACTACGGCCCAAAAAGAGAGCAGTATTCCAAAAACTCACTAAGTCCTAGCATCCGTAATTAGGAACGTTTAGCATACACTTTGTCGCCTGGCTGTTGCTTAATCGCCATCGGCTATAAAAGGCTATAAGAAATTGTGTAGCCGGCTATAGAAGCTATTGAAAATCTTACAGCCGGCTGTAGGTCTATGGTGTTATGGAACACAGATTCTACTGCCAATTTTTACCAGGGCAATCCATTTCTCTCCGTGACTTAATAATCTCTGGAGCTTAGAATTAATTTTCAAAATTTCCGAGCTACTTATCGTGCCGTAGTTCGTCAGGTATTTGTACGCAACATTTTGATAGATTAACATTCTCAAATGGTTGTAGAAGTACGAGCTCTTCAAAGGAAATCCGGAAAGTTCAAATTTGCAATTTCAACGACTTACGATGGAACGAAGTGATTTCTTCTTTCGATGGACGAAATGCGAATTTAAGCAATCTGTTACATGTGATTTAATTAAAATTTTACGTGGAACATAATTTGCGTCGCAAAAACTTTTAAAATTAACTCCTAGAAGTCTGAGTAGTGTAGTGGGTCACTGTTCCACATATCCATCGTATGGTGCGTTTAAAGTACCCTAGACATGAGAGAGAGTGTATGAGTTTATTTTGACGTCATGGTGGACGTCAAAGGAAAAACTCATGCGACAGGAATCCTAAATTGCTTGCGTCATAGTTACAAGGATAGACCCTCGGAACCGAGTTACGACCAGATGCCTGCGTTGCCAAATCCAACAAAAATCCGATAATTTCCTCTAAAACAATGCGAAAATTTTTGATACCCATAAAGAAATCATCTCTTCAACAATAACATAACGCACTAGTCAGTGGTGAGGGTTTAAGACTGCGTTACGATGCTATACGAAGAAGAGTGGAATCTTTGATATAAACTCAAAGAAGAAATAAATGACACTAAGATACGGCCAGGCCGAAAGTAATACAAACAATACTATAATGAATAAAGACTTAGGGAGATTTGCCCAGTGGATCTCTCTACACCAACTTTAAAATATTTTTCGATAGAACTGCGGTGACAAACGATGAAAATTTGAGTTGCCAAAGAGTTTATGATAACAATACGATAGAGTAATAAGCGCAAAAATAGATGATTTGTATTGGCTTATGCTAAAAGAACTACGTGCACACGATTTAAATCAAAAGGAACTACAAAAAACGTAAATCCCATATACATACTTTACTTCCTTTTCATACAATGCATTTGCACATACGTTTATTCCTTATGGAATAAATACGTCCATTTGTCAACAATGAATGAATCCGCGAATGCCTGGTGCCAATAATGTCCTTCCGATGGATAGTTCTACTCTGCTGTGCCAAGGAAAAACGCCGTATAAACCTTCAGGCGTTGCCAAATTTCCCTCGATAAATCGCAAATTTTCGGGCAAAATTATGAATATTTTTCGTCTTCTTTTTTAGATAATTTTGTTCGCAATTTCACCTAAAGTTCCTGAAAATGTCAAGGAAAAATATTCATAAGTTGCTTTGAAAATTAACATTTTAGCGAAGGAAATTTGGCAACTCTAGAATGTCCATACGGCGTTTTTACTTGGCACGGCAGCACTTTCGTGTTGTGTAGAGCGCTGCTAGAGTTTACCGAGTTCGACATGTCCGGTTTCGATAGGGCACGCTCCTGTGCTGCGGACGAGCGAGCGATCACCGAAAGAATGTTCAGATTCTCGATCGTCAAGAGGCTGCGCGCGTCGCGCCATCGTCCGGCCAAAAATCAGCGAATTTCCTCACGTTTTTGCGCATAAATGCATACAAAATTCTCGCGGACATAATCATCCGCTCAGTAGCGTTTTCTCATCAAGTACAATAGAGTCGCAGTGTACTGGAGCGCCGAAGAAATCAATCCACGAATGGGCCATTTCGAGCCCCTTGTTCGCCGGAAGTCTGAACCAAATGACAGTTTTTAACAGGACAGCTTACGGGAGAATCAACTGCGGGTTGCGAGTGGTTGACGCCGTAGTAGCTTGTAGTATTGACTTGTCTGGGCTTTTGGCTCCAAAAATACCTAATAAATCCCCACGTAATCTCCTCACCTGATACTTTCAGAATATTAAGGAAAAAACACAAAGTTTAGTGAACCACTACTTCGAGCACGCTTTGTCGACAACACAAGACCTAAATCCTCTAATAGATAAATATCGCTGCGCATATTTTGTCACCTATCTCGGAAATTGAAGGCGAAGTATAAAAGTACGTTGCTATCATACCCTTTTGTGTCAATCCATTTCTACTTTCCCTAAGTTTTCAGTCAGAAAGTGCCACCGCATTTCTTTCAAACTGGAGTTCAGATAAAACTAGTGATGCAACCAAATTTCTTGCAAAATGTCAGTTATACCTGTTAAATTTGAAAAATCCCGCTGTACACGGAGAAAAAAACTTCGTGCGGGAGACCCAAAGTTTAGGTCATATGGAGCTCTGAAGTTTTCGGATTGAGCATCTGAACACTTTAGGTCCAGCTGCTGAGGTTTGGATAGTTTGGATCACACATCTGAAACTTCAGTTCTTACATCTGAAGTACGTCGGTTTTCACATTCGAACAACTTCGGTTTTCACATCCGAACAACTTTGGTTCTCACATCCGAAAAACTTCGGTTCTCACATCTGAAGTACTTCAGATGTAAGAACTGGAGTTTCAGATGTGTGATTCGAACCTCGACAGCTAGACCTAAAGTGTTCAGATGCTCAATCCGAAAACTTCAGAGATCCATAAGACCTAAACTTCGGGTCCCACGCACGAGGTTTTCTTCTCCGTGTACTTACAAAAATTTTCTAGAGACTTGCAGATCGATGATTCAAAAAGTGTGTTGACTCGTTCTTTCTATGAGTGCATACAACGTGAGTACACTGTTGGGCCTTGGAAAAGAGGAAAAGTCCCCAATCTCTAGCGATATAAAACAGTTTTTCTCATTTTCCTCCATCTCAAATGCGTGGGTGGTGTCGACGAAATCACAAGACACAAAATACAAAGCGGCGCTTCTCCAATTTGTGCGAACGTATCATAAATGCGAGAAATATGAACACTATATTGACGGAGAAAGTTAAAAGCATCCTACCTTTAACCAGTCTCGAAGCCAGACCACATCAGGCTTGGGATCTCCAATGACGTCACAACGAATGATAACAGTGTCACCTTCAACCGCTTCTGCGGAAAGAGGCTTCGTCAAGAATTTAGGCTCTTTCGAATATCTGAAACAGTTGGACAACAAAATAATCCTCCAATTCGTCATTTCCTGGACGAAGGAACGAAACTTCCTTCAAAGATTGCGAAATTTACTGGAAAAAAAAAACATTGGATCTAGAGTCTAGACTCTTGAAAACATTGACAAGAAAAAATACTCTTGATACAATCAGATATTTAATTGCTGGATCCATCAAAATCTCTATTTCTCCAAAATATCTCTCTAAGATTCTCCCTAAAAAATCTCTCAAAATCTCTATATCAAAATCTACTGCTGGATCAAGTTGCTGGATCTACCAATGAGTACATAGACTACCTAGTGTTGAGGAACCCCCTCCCATCTTTCTGAGGACGTTGTCGAAAAAAGGTATTGTTTTGAGCGGTGGAACAAGCTGTGGAGGTGAGAAGTGGACACGCTACGGCCGAGTGGAAAATGCCAAAAATGCGCGTGAGAATGCATCAAGTCGAAGCGGGGGCTTGCGTCACAAAGAGGCGTTACAGGAGTAATTACCAATCCCAGAAGGGAAGAACGACTACTTCATAACTTAAAACAGCCCGCGTCCCGGCTGAAATGTGATAAGATCCTAGGCTCCGCAGCCAGATTTCTGGGTAAAATTCATCCTTTTACAAAATCGGATTTCATGGATACAAGAAATGAGGGTTTGGAGGACAAGACGCATAAGTGCAGTTTTTGAAAAAATTGAGATAATAATGATTTCAAGTTAAACTAGTCTTAAGGTGATTCGATGGACGCCATATTTTGTGTCAGAACGGCATGCGATGTATCGCATCAATTAGTTGCATATTTTCAGCTACTCGTCATTTTTCTCCTATTTTGAGATCGCAATTCTGTAGTCAGGAGTCTAAAGCACTCACTTACCAATTTTAACAAAGAAATTCAACGTATTAAAGGCGTGGTTTTTTCAGAGAGAAAATATCGCATTCCAGTGCAGTTTCGATATCAGTATCGAATGCGATGTTTTCTCTCTGAAAAAACCAAGCCTTTATTAAGTTGAATTTCTTTGTTAAAATTGGTAAGTGAGTGCTTTAGTCTCACGACAGCAGAATTGCGATCTCAAAATTGGAGAAAAATGCCGAGTAGCTGAAAAATGGAACCAGTTGATGCGAAGTATCGCATGCCGTTCTGATACAAAATATGGCGTCCATCAAATCACCTTACTTTTTTTTGTGAGCCAAGTGGAGATCGCATTTCAGCAAAATCTTAAGAAAAGAACAATTTTTTAGGGGAGGAAAACCTCTGATAACTTCCGTGCCACTTAAGTAACGTTAAATCCGCTACAACCCGTAATCCTATCTATGAAAAAAGTCCAATTTTTCAAACAACTGGCAATCATAACCAAGCAGTAGCCCCAGGACGAAGGCTTCTATTTTAGTCGAAAGCTCGAATAGATAAGCGGCTATTTTACCGTGCATTACTCTATAGGTACAGGAGAGAATAATCAGATCTGGGTATCGGATTGCGTTCAAAGGAACCTATTGATCTGCCAAGCGGTGGAGAGTGATTATACGTGCCATTAAAAGCCCTTATAGGGTTCGCCTGCGGACTCATTCGGCGCACACTGGGACAAACCATTCAGAGAAGTTGGACATACAATTTTTAGACGGAATTACAAGTTTTGATGTTTATTTCATGGAATTTTGAATCATAAGGAGTGTTTCGCACAAGATACTATGCGGTGAAGCCAACGGAATCACTTTCAAAATTCTACGTTTTGTATTGATGAAGATAAAGGCTTTTGAAGTTTCCGCATTTTGTCGAAACCTCACTCATTAATTTGTTCCTTGTGCGGCGCTGAACCTCGAGTGTTGCGCTGATCCCTAGAACGAGCGCGAAACGGCCAACAAGGAAAATACCAGAAAAAAACACTCGGTAATGTGCATTTGGGCAGCATATGTTAAAAACTTGGAAGACGATGTTATCGATGGCCGCACCATAGAATTGTAAGCCCAACAATGTCGCGTCTTGTTTCAGAAGGATAAAAAATGTGAGAAGAGACATGCTGATGGTGAAACTGCGGAAATACGCACTTCTATTGCGGTGTTTAAAAATGTCTGATCTATTTTATTACTTTTAGAGGACGTTCGTTGGTAAATTTCGTGTGAAATTTTGAGAGGGTGTTCTCGAAAGGCCTGTGAAAGATGACATAAAATTTTGTTGGGTTGACTAAATTTTCATATAGGATGGAACAATAGTGCTAGGTTCACAGTGTTGTATAGGGAAAACAAAGGCAAAAATTCCAAAAATTATGATCAGAGTTACAAAATGAGCTCTGATGCACGCGAGAGCTGTCTTCAGCTCAGGATACATATATACAGTATTCGGAGTATATTTTCAGTGTTATTTTTAACCTGAAATATATCAACAATAGAATGCCATCCTTTTTCCCTAGATTTTTGAGAATTTTGAGTGTGTGCCATTTAGTAACTTAGTTCCCCGGTATGAACGCGGTCTTAAGACCGACTTGACAAGGAGCAAAATTTCAAAGTGACAATGTTGCGGCGTTTATCAACGTCCCCCTCCTCCTCCCTAGAGTTAGACCCTATATTTAGTCCATTATTTTCTCCCTTGGTCTATAAGAACTACTCATTATAACCAACAGGCTCGCTCCATCCTTCTTAATAAGTGTTCTTTATCTATGGTTTTGTCGAAGACACAATGTTGCGGCGAATACTCCACCCCCATCAGAGATAGACCCTATAGTTAATCCATTATTTTCCCCCTTGGTCTGTAGAAACCACACATTTCAACCAACAGGATCGCTCCATACCCCTACAGTCTTCCATATCTATGGCTTTGTCTATCAATTTCAACAATTAGCCCGCTGACAGTTGGAGATATGCCAGATTGTTAAAAAGACGCAATTTTAAATCGTCTCTAGGCAAAATTTGTATAGTTAAACCTATTAAAGAGAGCAAATAAGGGTGGCTTGACTGTTTTTCCCTGACGTTAACTTTTGTCATTTTCTCCGACATTTCCAGGTTTTCCCTAAACTCCTTGCGTCTTCTTTGTTCATCGCTTTGTCTATCAATTTCAACAATCTGTACTGAAAAAAAATCCTCGGCGTTTTTACCAAGGTCCGTTGGTACCTTTACCATCTCACTTTTTTTACTAATTATTGGTAATTTTACCAAGACAGACTGGTAAGATTACCTAAAAACCGATATTTTTACTGTTTTTTCAGGTAAGAATACCACTTTTATTGGTAATCAATTCCCGGTAACTTTGCCATTTTATCTCGGTAATTCTACCACAGTCGATAAAAAATATTGGCATTTTTACCAAGGTCCAGTAAAATTACCGAGAAGGTTCAATAATTACCGAGAAATCTCGGTAAAATTACCGATTCCATAAATAATAATTTTACCAAGAAAAAACTGGGATCAAATAGAACCCTGAATTCTTGGTAATTTTACCCTTTTCTTAGTAATACACCGAGATTTTTTTTTCAGTGTGGCTTGACTGTTTTTCCCTGACATTAACTTTTGTCATTTTCTCTGACATTTCCAGGTTTTCCCTAAACTCCTTTCGTCTTCTTTGTGTATCGCTTTGTCTATCAATTTCAACAATCTGCTTTCATTGGAGGGTAGGAGGTCTATGAGAGTCAATCAGGGTGATGTTCCTTACACTTTGAGGTCCTCCTGCATGGCGGGAGGGGCGTTGGGGTCCCTTGGGGTGTCTGAGCGCTCGACGAAGACCTTGGTCCTGGTTTCAGCGTTGCCGACGTCATTGCTGGCCGTGCAGATGTAGTTGCCGGCGTCGCGCATCGTGATCCCGGCGATCGAGAGGTGCACCTTCCCGTTCACGTCCAACGTCATCGAGTTGTACCGGCTCGGCCGCAGCCTCAGATCGTCCCGACGCCTGTAACAGCAAAAATACAACCAATCAAATAAAACAACAACAGCAATGCTGAAACTTAGTTAAAATAACGCAAAACGGCGGGAAATAAGGGTGACATTTCAAAATATTTAGCCAAAGATATTTGACTGCTTAAGGTGATTCGATGGACGCCATATTTTGTGTAAG
This sequence comes from Bemisia tabaci, assembly GCF_001854935.1. Lineage (NCBI taxonomy): Eukaryota > Metazoa > Arthropoda > Insecta > Hemiptera > Aleyrodidae > Bemisia > Bemisia tabaci. The sequence continues at coordinate 3,104,489 of NW_017547236.1, forward strand.
AACGGCATGCGATACTTCGCATCAACTGGTTCCATTTTTCAGCTACTCGGCATTTTTCTCCAATTTTGAGATCGCAATTCTGCTGTCGTGAGACTAAAGCACTCACTTACCAATTTTAACAAAGAAATTGAACGTAATAAAGGCGTGGTTTTTTTAGAGAGAAAATATCGCATTTGAGTGCAGTTTCGATATCAGTATCAAATGCGATGTCTTCTCTCTAAAAAAAACCACGCCTTTATTACGTTGAATTTCTTTGTTAAAATTGGTAAGTGAGTGCTTTAGTCTCCTGACAACAGAATTGCGATCTCAAAATTGGAGAAAAATGACGAGTAGCTGAAAAGTTGGAACCAGTTGATGCGAAGTATCGCATGCCGTTCTGACACAAAATATGGCGTCCATCGAATCACCTTAATCAAAACTAATGCAGACTGATGGATTCTATTAAGTCGCTTTACAACGCACTCTGGCGTTCTACGACACCCAAACGCCACATGCCCGTCTTCCCAGAGGTTATCGGGCAACTGGCACCGCAACATCTCTTCGTCAACGCCCTGCCGCCAACCCTTCACGGGACGTCCCCGTCGCCTTTTCCCAGGTGGTACCCAATCCAAAACTTGTTTGGGCAACCTCTCCTCCGACATTCTTTGCACATGTCCATACCAGCATAACTGCCTCGACATGCCGATGGATAAATGAGATATTTTGTCTAGATAATGGATCAATCAGATGTTTTGTAACATAATCACATAATGCCCCGCGGGACAATTATTGAAATTGATTGACAAAGCTGTAGACAAAGAAGACAAAACGGATATGGAGGGATCCTATTGGGGGAAGCGGGTGTTTGCAATGGATAAAGGTAGTAGGTGATGGATTAACTAACGGCAACCCACGAAAAACCCGATAGTGAGTTCATCATTTTCTCCCATAATCTGTAGGAACCACTTATTTCAACCAATAGGATCGCTCCATACTCCCTATGCCCTTTTGTCCATCCCTTTGTCTATCAATTTCAATAATCAGCCCGCTGGTAATGATTCTCTTTCTATAGGCGAGTGAATGCCATGAAACGACAAGGATCAGAATTGCGGTAATCCAAGATTGCGAAAAAAGTCTGAGAGAATATACGAGGATTGGGCGAGTAGAAACCTTGACATCTGCTACAGGAATGCGCGAATTAAAAATGAATTTAATCTAAGGTAGAAGTTTTGCAAAACAGGAGACAGTCAGAAAGTAAACGTATTTTTATGTTGACGCTAGTTTAGGTTAGTCTGAAGTCATCGATATCTTACCTTCTCATGATGAATGAAGTGAAAAGATTGAATAATGGTCGTAGGTATAAATAACTTTCTTATCTTTTCTCTGAAAAAATATTCAATCGGGAGAAACGAGGCAACGTTGGAATGCTCATACGGCGTCGAAACACAGCATGAGCCTTTTAAGCTCTATTATTCAATGCCGCAATTATTTGAACGCGAGATCGCGCCAAACACAGTGCGGTTGGCTTTAAACGTATATTAGCGCCTGCTAGACTGTGGGAATACTTCACGCATTGCGTCAAATAGTGCGGTAAGCGTGGGGCCCATATTCGCGCCTACAAGACTGCATAAATACTTCTCGCATTGCGCCAAACGGAGTGCAGCCGGTCAGTTGGCGTGAAACGCATGTTAGCGGCTAGCGCCTACAAGACTGTATGAATGCTGAAGGGCTGTGAGTCATCATTCTTGACTTTCTGCTCCAGTTTTTACCATAATGAAAGGGAAAATTCGTATCCTCATTGGAAACATTTTGGATAGTACTTAATTATTTTTTGGTTACATTAAAAGAAAATTGAACGAACGAAAATATCGCGTCGAAATTTTCGATACTTTTATTTGAGATCATTTGGGTAAATTCGCGGAAACTTTTCAGAAAAACTGCGTGTAACTTTTTAGACACATTCATTAAACATAAAACATAAAATTGGTGCATATCGTTGCAATCAAAGATAAATAGACGCTTTCTTTCGGGTGCAACACTGCACCCTTCGGGTTTTGAATTCATTCATCTCTCACAAAACTTGAACATGGTTGGTCTACGATTTTTTACGTGTAATTTTTTTTCAGTGGTTGGCGGCCGCGTAGCGGCCACAGGCCCCTAGTTCACTTTTTAAATGTCCATGAAATTGAAACGACAATTCTCCAAAACACCTAAGCGCCCAGAAATCTATAATTTAGTTTTCAGAGGCTCGGAATTACTTAGGCATCGGTGCATCTTCGTCCAAAAGTACAAGCAGAAAAACATATTTTGAAGGCCTAAAACATTCTGAAAAGTCCGGTTATTCTCATAAAGACTCAAGCGTCAAGGCGATAAATAAAACTAGCTTCTCTTGATTTGATCCGATTTGAATCCTTCACGCAGTCACCTCGGGTTTGTCAGAGTGAGGGAGTAAGTATGTTTTCTTTTAGGCCAGAAATAATTCCCTTTTTGCGGATTTAGTGAGTTTTTGCACTTATAGGTGATCATCAGTAATGTAGTCATCAAAAAGAAAGTTCTTATTATGTGGGAAAGTGTAAATGAAAGTTTGCAAGCACGTTTACGGCTTGAAATAATACAACTTTGAGTTTAAATGGGAAAAATGTATTCTGAAGCTTCTGTGTGTTGCACTGTATCATTTTAAATTGAAGGCGTTTATTTTTCGTTATTCGTTCTGGTTCTACGAGAAAATTGCTCTTCATATGCCCTCAGGTCTCCTCATGTGACAGTACTCAATGTGGTTATTCGGGCAAGCAACTCTTCGAGCTTCTGTGTGTTTCACAGTATCATTTCAAATTGAAGACGATTGCTCTTCGTTATCCATTCTGGTTCTACGAGAAAATTGCTTTTCATATGCATTCAGGTCTCCTGATGTGACAGCACTCAATGTGGATATTCAGGCAAGCAACTATTCAAGCTTTTGTGTATTGCACAGTATCATTTCAAATTGAAGGCGATTTTTCTTCGTTATCCGTAACCATATATAAAATTGCTCTTCATAGGCCTTCAGGTCTCCTTGTGCGACAGTACTTAATGTGATTATTCGAGCAAGCAACTATTCAAGCCTCTGCGTGTTGCGCAGTATCATTTTAAATTGAAGGCGATTTTTCCTCAAGCCTCTCCATACGACAGTACACAATATGATTATTTGGACAAGCAACTATTCGAGCTTCTGTGCGTTGCACAGTATCATTTCAAATTGAAGGCGATTGTTCTTCATTAACCATTTTGCGGTCTCGATAAAATTACTCTTTCTAAACATTTTGAGAACGACCGACTCGATCTCAGCTGATTCGATCGAGAGCCCGGAGCAGCTCCATTCTGAGCATCTTGTGATCGCGTTTGAGTGAAGTTACAAATGTAACCGCACGTTACAAATCAGGCGGCTTATGCATCTCGGCTTCTCGAGCTGGGATCGGAATGATCGGATGAATGGAGCCGAAACTGATACATCTATCACTTTGCGAGTCGACTCGGACTTATCAAAGAGATCCTCGGTGATATGCAAATGAGACACCCGCCACTGCCTTTTGTTCCCATGGATGCGGGGGCAGCGTGGGCACCGGCTCCGAGATGGGTAGCCTCTAAGCGCCGTGAACAGCACGCAAACCCCCGTTGCCAACGGTGGGTCTTTCATTATTCAATTCGGGACTAGAGTACCAGGAGAAAAACAAAGGGGAAAACGGGGAACAAGGCCCATAAAAATTAGTGAGGGCACTAGAAGCCAAAACCTTAAATTATTTATACGAGGAAAAGCCATGTCAGGAGCACCAATTATCAACGGGATAAGTCAATTACCAAAACCACCAATAACTAGTGGCATAGTCATAAAAAAAATTATAATAAAAGCATGAGAGGTTGCACCGCAACTGCTGGCACCTAATTAGTTGGAATTTAAATAAACTCTTTCATCAGATTGCTCTAATTTTTAAATTCTAAATGTTAATCTCTTATACTTTCAAATTTTAAATTTATATATATTTAATTATACAACACTAAGAAAACCCAAGACGTTCCGACTTAAAAATGAGTCATTTTCAGTCGGAAAGTAAATTAAAAATTAAAAAAATATTCGGGTTTCGGTTTTTTCATTTTCTTGTTGCTTTTTTGTTTTTGTTTTTGTTTTTGTTTTATTTTGTTTGTTTGTTTCTTCTGATTTTTTCTGGGTTTTTTTTGTTGTTTGCTTTCTTTTGTTTTTTCCGTTTTCTTTTGGTTTTTTGTGTTTTTTGTTTTTTTCCTTCGATATTTTTTTAATTTTTAATTTATTTTCCGGCTGAAAATGACTCGGTATTGAGTCGAAACGCCTCTGCTTTTTTAATGTTGTATTTTAGCCTTGTAGCCGTTTCCCCTTGTTTTGTTCCTGTCCCCATTGTCTCGGGCTGCAATTCTCTCACGAGTTGATTTAAAAAAAAAGTAAAATTCTCATATGCACTGAATAACTAGGGTAGCGAGAAAGTGAAAACTCCGGCCTTGGAAGCCGTAGTTACGGGTTATATGGGCATACCGTCCTTTTTCCGGGCGTAACACACGGAGCAATTGAAAATACGGCTCCAGCAACCGTAACTATCGGTATGTCTGTATAGCCCGTAACTGTCGGTATGTCTATATAGCCTGTAACTTTCGGTATGTCTATTGTCTATATAGCCCATAACTTTCGGTAAGTCTATATAGACCGTATTTTTTTTTTTCAGTGTGGAAACGTGTGCATCATTTTGATTTAGTGCTTTTTTGTCTAGCGTTCTTGGGTAACTGCTGAACTCGTTTTGAAATCTGCTGAAAGCGGCAACGAACCGCGTTGAGTGGCGTGCGCGCCCGATTTCTTGACAGGAACGACCGCCCATTCTCGAGCTCGGGCGCACATCTGTGATCTGCGATGTGGTCGAACAGCCTAATTTGAAGCGTGGCTAAATAGATCTGCATCGCGGTCATCTACGAGATCTCAAAGATCCGTGGCGCCACCACTACCACCGCTCCTTCATGTGGGATGTACCGCCTCGGACTCCTCGCTTATTCACCGACGAAATCTACGATATCGAGGGCCTAAATAGTTTACTGAAGTGTAGGCCCCCTGGCCGCTACGCGGCCCAACCATGGGACCTTGTAAGTTTTTACATCCCAGAAACCGTCAGAGTACCTATGCACGGGAGAGTATTGCCATCTCTGTGCCGCGCTCTGATTGGTTCATCAGTTTTAGGCTATCGTGGAGCTGCAAAGTTGGCCCAATGTAAACAAACCCGACCCAGAGGAACACGTATTTGTCGGCTGAGAAATGAATGATAATCAAATTCAAAGGCTAATTGTCGGCAAAAATATCCATCAACGTTCGATCCGAACTCAATCATGGAATTGATTGTAAAAAAAATTCTATCACATCCAAAATCACGTCTATAACTTTGTAGAAATTTGTCGCCATCTTGTTTGTTTCATTGGGCCAAACTAGGAGCGGAGGGGCTGAGGTTTATTCACATTGGGCCAACTTTGAGGCTTTATGATAGCCGTCCAATTAGAGAGCGGCGCGCCTTTTCTATAGTGAAAGGATTGAGATGGCAATGCTTTACAGTATACAGATTCTCTGGGAAACCTTCCAGAATTGAGAAAACACGACTTCCAGGGGAAATGATGCACTTGATTTCCCGACTTTGTTCCCCCTGAAATGTCTCCTATTTAAAATTTCCGCCCAGGTGTTTTAGAATGTAATGCAGATCATGGCTAACTTTCGAGGATTTTCAGATACATACATAAGAGTCGCTCTCACAGCGCTCTCTGACGCTCTGCGACGCCTAACCACCACAAAACTCGGTCCTCCCACAAGTCATCAGGGAGTTTGCACTCCCTCATCTCATCCATAACCCCCTGTCGCCAACCTTTCACCGGGCTTCTCCTTCGTCTCCTCCCAGAAGGGACCCAATCAAGCATATTTTTTGGCAGCCTCTCTTCCGTCATCCTATTGACATGACCGTACCAGATTTGCTGTTTGGTCATGACGTCGAACACGATGTCATTTTCGACTTCCATTATCTGACGCACTCTATCATTATGGACCCGATCTCTCCTAGAAATTCCCGCTGACCTCCAGAAATCTATTTCCGTTGCTCTTAGCATATCCTGTGTCTGATTCTTCAGCTGCCAAACTTCACATCCGTAAGTTACTATACTCTTGACTATAGCGTTGTAAATTTTCCTCTTGTTCTCTTTGGAAATCCGCGGATCCCAGAGGATTTTCAGATACTCTTGGAGGTTTTGTCCCCTCCCGTAATTTGTAACAAATAAACTCACCAGGATATTCCGACGGTTGGGTAGGCCTCGACTTGGGCGTCGAGGCGTAGGGTGCCGCCTTCCTTGACGGTGACCGTTGGCTCGAGGGTGTGCGTGAACTTGGGGATGACGTAGGCCTTGAGCCCCTTGTCCACGATGAGGTTGCAGTGGCAGGAGACGGAACCGTGCTCGTTGTAGACCCTCGCCGAGTACTTCCCTCCGTCCTCCACCGTCGCGCTCCCGATCTCCAACGTGAAGAACTGCTCGCCGCTGAAGAACGCGTACTTTTCTGTAGAGGGAAAGAAACAGGAAGATTTTAGTAATGCTTCTAAATTTTGAAATTTACACTAGCTGGAAAAAGGGTTTCAGGTCAATTCGTCCGGTTTTTTCGGTGTTAGTATGACCAGTAGCTTTTTGGCCTAGATCACGGTGGTCCAACTATAGCTCATGTCCAAAATTGTATTATTTCGTCCTAAACATTTTTTTTGTCCAAACAAGTATGAAGAATGTTGTTGGTCCATTTTGACAGTATGTAAGGGAATGTTTCGGAAAATGGATTACGTACTTACTTCGACGACGTATGCTAAATTTGAGCATCGAAGGAGCTTCATTTAACCATGACCTACGTAGCAAATGATGCGATTGCCGTTCATTTTTAAAATCTATCAGGGAGTATGATGCTGCTTTAAATATGTTTCGTGAAAGCGCTCCAGAAGCATTCTGAGGTCTCTGTATGTCCTCGATGGTAACTTAGATGAGGCAAGCAGATTGAAAGCTGATGTACATATTTACAGTGCCGATGAAAAAAAGTATACGTCATGCTCATATACATTTTTACAATATGTAGTCCAGAAGCTGACACATTTAACATGGACATGCATACACGTTGTGTATCAATGAGTACTGCAAGTACACACATTTTAAAAAATGAACAAATACATGTAAAAAAAATAGTACTTGCATTTATTTAAGATAATAAAGCAGCAGGTAGCCATGCAATATGCTTTTTTATTCATCTTCCGGGCCTTGTTTCATCAGATTGAATGAGGCACAATATGAGAGAAAACAAAGAATCAGAAATCGCTAGCACGATTGTGAAGGACTTATTGTGCTGATTTGTTAGCGTAAGAAGTTTCTTAGCACATAAAGTTGTCATTTTTTTTCTTTGGGGGGGGGTGTCGTATAGTATAATTTTTTAGTTAATTGTTTCAGAGATAGCTTCTTTTTCTAAAAAATCGATACATTTATCCATTTTTCCGTTTCATGGAACGTACATACTATGTTGAGTTTTTATAGGGGCCGAATCTCAAGGTCTCCAATCAAGTATGGTAAACTTACCTCGTGAGGTGTGACCATGCATTTTTCTCCTTCATCCTCGTTGGTATCAAATCCTGATTGTAGCCTCTGGACAAAATCACTCACCCCTAATTTATATTCTTGGATTTTCTCGCAGCACATATTGAATCAACGGTCTCACAGGTTGAAAAGTTCTATTTAATTCCTTGCGTTTTCGAGGAGTATCAATTTTATCAAATATTCTTCGTGACTCTTAGCGTATGGCATTGAAAGTCCCCGAATTTATAAAAGGTAGTATTAGAAGCACGAAGTTTCTGCCATAGTTCGCAAGACGCTACAGTCCTCATCTCGAAAAATTATTTGACAATTCGAAGCCACGAAATAGTTCAAGGCGATTAGATACAGAGCAATGACTCAATTTTGCCCAAACTCTGCCGTCATCGTTTAGAATAGGGCCCTCGACAATATTATCATGGTACAATAGATCTGCGCATGCATGCACGCATCATCACCTTGGTTTGTGGTGTATTGAGACTGTCTAAATAAAGGACCTAGGAATTCGTGGTTACTTTTATCTAGCGGGGTCGGCTGTGATTTCATGTTCTTAAGTATAGATCTGATGACACGAAGGAAATTATTTTGTACACACTAACTGTGGCACGGATTTGTATGTAGGCTATACTGGTCGGTTCATGAATGGAGCTCTTGAATACTGCCCTGCTAAGGCAAAACGACGTATGAACTTTCCTTAGTTGCCAAATTACCTTCGATTAAATACGAATTTTCAGGAAAACTTGTAAATATTTTCCGCTCAGTTTTTCAGAGAATTTTCTTCGTAGTTAGATCTAAATTATCTATAAATTTCAAGAGAAAATATTTATAACTCTCCTTAAGAATAAACATTTCATCGGAGGAAATCTGGCAACTCTCGAATGTTTATACGGCGTTTTTCCTTAGCACGACAGCATACGTGAGGAATTTGCGAGTTGTTTGCAAGTTGCGATTTCTTAAGTAAAATTTCGCGAGAAACACGATGGTGCCATGGAATCCTTTGAAATCAACTCCAAAGCTCATAAAAAGCTCTCAAAGTTGGAGCCGTATAATTGAGGGGATATCCCACGCTACTCCGAGAGTCTACTTCAATATCAAGACGAACTCTCTATACGAAGATAGGGAGCAAATACATTAAAAGGGTTGCCGCTTTGTTTGGGGACTCCAAAACTGAAAACACAGCAACCCTTATAATGTTCTTACTCCCTTTCTTTCCATAGTGAGTTTCTTTTGATGTAGAGGTGAACTCTCAGGGTAGCGTGGGATATCCCCTTCATTACGGCCATTAAACCAGTGGTACCATCGTGTTTCTCGCGAAATTTTGCGTCGGAGTCAGTACTCAAATATCAAAACCCTGACACATGCAAGACCTCCATTCCAACCTCTCAAACAGTTCAAAGAGAGAGTTTGGTTCCTTGGGCCAGAAATACGATTACATGAACCGAAAATTACTTCCCCTAATTTGTAAAGCTCATAGAATTTTTGATGATATTCTTTTCTTGGTCAGTAACTAATTCATAAATCCAAATCCTTCATATTAAAAGAACCAAAAGTGTCGATTTAGTTGCCTTAAAAATGCACGAGTAGACGCATAATTCGGCACGGTCGAGATTTGGAAAAAAAATTATTATTAAGGCGGTTATCTGACAGTTTTAGCAGTCCATTTTATACAAAAGTATAAGCATTAAGAAACAGCAATACACAGCAAGTTAGTAGCTGCATTGCGTTCATGCGCTTTGATTAAAATACAATTTTATATTATGCCCCATTGCCCCATTGCCCCAGTGCCCTGCAATGAATATCACCACCTGTGCGCTTAATTTTCATGCATGAGAGAAAATATACAAGCATGAAATAAATTATGAAGATGAAAAGGGAGCATCACTTCATAGATGTCAGATGCATTATTGGCAGGTTGGAGGAAAATCGCAATATAAAATTATTCGATTTCATGTCATTTCGTAATGAAATTTATTATTGCTTTTGTGTCAATTATTTACAATGGGCTAAAGCGGTAGCAATAGAAAGCTGAAACAGTAGAGAGAAGAAAAATATAAATTAAGAATAACTCGAACATAGAAAGAACAAGACAGCACAGCACAAGGCATTGCGAAAGGATTTAGAAGGTAAATCAATTGCTGTGAGTAATCGCAATTATGAGTACATACACTGAGAAAGCACGTGTCCAGATTGGAGACTTTGGATTTTTTTGTCAATACAAGAGAATACACTTAAAGTAGTGTGATTTTAGCATCACTCAAAAGTCCTGTCACAGTAACAATTATGTACATACGAAAAATTTCCTTAACGATAAATTTACAGAGAACTGAAGATAACTGTACACTCGCAATCAGTTATTAGTTGACTCGTGGTGGTATAGGTGCACTTTTACTCCATTTTAACTTTGAATAAAATTATGAGTACAGGAAAAGATAGACAAGGACATTCACCAACACCAGAAATGAACATGAAAAAGGGGAAAAATATGTACAAAAAAGAATGGGATACCAGGGTGTCTACTAAAACAGGTTGGCCAAAAATCAGTACTTTCACAGTACTACATATTCAGTACAATTCAAAGAAATTCAGTACCTCCTCAACAGAAAAATTCAGTACTTTTTCAGTACCTGCATTTGACACAATTCGAAAAATTCCAAAAATTTGAATTCCGCGCTCAAATTCCAACAAAAATGACGAAAAAGCGAAAAAATTCCGGACCCTCTTGTGGAATTTCTGCACTTTTTCAGTACCTTCTTCCAGATCGCCCTTAAAAAATCAGTACTTTTTCCGGACTTTCCGGAAATTCCGGACTTGTAGACACCCTGATGATACATAAGTGGACTTAGATTTCGTTCGTTTTCAACTGTAACCATATTTTACTTTTGATCTTGAGTGGCGGTAGCCACTCTCAGTAAAGTCGACCAACATTACTCAGATAGTTACATTTAGCAATTATTTTAATTGAAAATTCAACGACTTAATACTCGCACATTAAAATAAAGTAGAATTTGAAAACTTCTCTGACAACACATCGTTTACATAACAAATTGAGCATTATATTAGGCTGTCAATATTTCAGAAGCTTTGAACACATACCGTGAGACAAGAAAGTACAGAGAGTAACAGAGAAACAAATACACAGGGTAAGGACATGGTATATGTGCAATGTTTTTACAGGTGACATGATGGAAGCGACTAGAATGCATTTATGTACAAATTGAAGAGAGAGAAGATGATAAGACATTAAATTTTTGCAAAATCTTCGGTCTGATGCAGATTTTTTTTTACGGTCAAAGGTCGTTACCATGACCTGACACCTGAATTATTTACACTGAATGAGGGGAAAAATTGGAGATCAGGATTGAATGATCGATCTCTTTACGTGTCAAAATTCTCAATATCTCTGAGGTATGTTTCAAATTCGTGGATAAAAAATGGAGCTCTTATTAATCAACACTAAATTCTTAAACACCTTTCAAAACGATACACACTCATCTCATTGGGAAGTTTGACTTGACAGCCGATTAGATCCCATTTCACGATTTTCATTATTCATTTTCAATACATTTTCTTGAATTTCAAAAGGTCCCTTTCAGGAGCATTGGATAATTACAAATATGCATTATTGGTCGGTGATGGTCTTATTGTCGGAGATTGAGGAAGGTTTTAATTTGCATTAGTTCAGGTCAACACCTCGATCCAGGAATTAATGTTTCAACTTACCATCCTCAAAAATTCTTTCATCATCCTTGAACCACTGGACCTTAGGCTCAGGGAAGCCGGTGGCTTGGCATGTAAGTCGCACGGGAAAGTTGACCTTCACCCGTCGGTCCCGTAAATGCATGGCGAACTCTGGCGGTTTATCTGGAGACTCTTGGTTTGCGGCACTGAAATAAGACAATTTTCATGATCGGTGTCTGAAACATGAGTAAAATTTAGAGCCAGGAAATAAAGGATTGGACTTTTGTCCCGTCAGAAAAATACAACTTTCAACAGAAATGCTTGTGCTAACCAATGGGTCAACTGATGGTTAATACATACAGATTCATGTAATTTTTGTCTAATCTTTTCTTTCCCAAGCTCTAGGAGAGTGGCCCAAAATAAAATCTAAAAAAAATTAATAAGTAGTAAAGGAAGGAATGGCGCGAAAAATAATTCCATGAGAACTGCGCTAAACCTGGTCAAAATCTGAAATAGAACTGCGGAAAACATGGATTTTTGGCTACTTTGGGCTAAGAAAGTTGAAAAAGTTCGATTTTAAACTTGGGCGCAAAGGCGACGGTTGATCATATTCAAATACTCGTATGTTACGTGTCTAGGTGTCCCTGACAGCATCTTCGAAGTTCATGACCCGTCGCCTTTTGAGCCGAGGTCACAATCTGAGGTATAGAACCGCGAAAAATATGGATTTCCAGCTATTTCGGGCTAAAAAGTTAGAAAAGCTAGATTTTGAACTCGGGCCCCAAAGGCGACGATTACTCATATTCAAGTAGTTACGTGTCTAGGTGTTCCTGATCGTCTTTGGGCCCAGGTCGAAATTTGAGGTAGAACCGTGAAAAACACGGGATTTTAGCCATTTTGGGCTCCGAGGCCATGTTAAGGCTCATGTTTCGCAGCCAAAAAATGTGAGTATCGCCAAAACTTGATTATTCCTGTTAAATATGCATTGTCGACTGCCAACTATCAAAAAAATTCCCGATTCCGTGGAGGGGCCGATTTCGGCCCAAATCGCAACCCCTCCTTTGGCAATAACTAATGTGACTTGGTTTCTGTCTGCTTAACGCGGTCCAATTGACGAGAAGATCTCTTGTTCCCCGAAAAACTTTTGGCTGTTTTCGACCCGATGCATTTGATTTTTGAGTTGACTTACTTCCTGAGCTTCTCCATCGCGTCCCACTGCTTCTTGTCGGCGACGACTTCCAGACGACCGTGGGAGGAGACCCTTCCTTTTTCGTTCTTCACCTCGCAAACGTAGTGACCCGCGTCGTCGGCGGTCGCCGAGACGATGAGGAGCCGCACTTTCCGGCCGTCGAAAGTCCTCTCGTACTTCTCGCTCGGCTTCTTCTCGAAGTTCAAAAGCTCCCCGTCTTTGTACCACGTGAACACCGGCAGGGTGGCGCTTTTCGCCTGCGAACAACAATAGATCATCGTCTTGAATACCACAGGTATATCTTAGAGTCCCTTTATACTAAGAGTCAAGACAACACCCCCTCATGGAGTCACAAACTTGAATTAAGATTACACAAATTGAACGTTTTTCGTAATCTTTGATCGGCTCATTCTCAAATTCCTTTCTCCGTTCTTTCTCTCATTCCGTTTGTTCCTTGTCGAACCCGTAATTCCTCGGTCCATTCCAGATTATAATCTTTGCAATTGGTAAAAATGTAATCTTGATTCCCGTTTGTGACACTGTGGAGGCCTAAAATACGGGAACCAATCAGAAATGGATTCACATTGTCTTGACTCTCAGTATAAAGGGACTCTAGTATATCTTTGCGCGAAGAGTAGAAGTTACACAAAAAACAACGGGTCTGTTGCAAAATTTCGCTAAAAGCTAAAAGAAGAGTTGTTTCGAATAGAAAATGGCTCAAAAATCACTGTGAGCATGTCATGAAAGTCTGTAAGACACTCACTGAAAAAAAAAGTTACGAGCTGTATATGTCGCAGGCAATTAGCAATCGCCGGCAATTTGCAAGCGGTTCACACGTTGTTTCCATAAATCGCAATGATGCGCATCGGCCTAATGCAATTTTCAAGGGTTATGGTCTTGAAAAGTATGAGCTCGGCTTGAAGCGCCTTCATTTTTTGTGATACTCGACGCTTTGTCAATATGTTAGTTTAGTTGCCTGTCCGATCTCAACCCAACTGATGTCATGGAGTTCACTACACGCTCCCCTAAGTGTGCATATTCCTGCTATGTTTTTAAGGATGGAAAAATGTCTATATTCACATTATAAGCAACATACTCTGCACTCTAATCTTGTTCTTTATTTTTGAATTTTATGATTTTCTGTATTTATTCACCGCGACCGCAGAACGTTTTAATTTCTCAAAAATTTCCTGGAATATGGCTCCCTGGCTCCCCATTCGAAGTTACGTATATGGCGAGCCCTCCTTAGAGTTGGAGGAGTCCCACAGGCCCCCCTTTTGCGGTGTTTTTTATTGCTCCCTCAGCCCTCCTTGAGATGCTCTTTCGCCCTCCCCTCCATGAAAAGTTCCTAACTCCGCCCATGAACTGAGACGTTCTGAATTACGCGATGAACGATAGTAAGCATGTGTGCTATTAAGTTGCCATATCCATTCAAATCAATTGACTTTTCGCTTGGACGAAAGAGTTATTTCAGTGAAATGTGGCAGCAGCTCCCTCAAGTGTCGCGACAATAGACGCTCTTGAACTGTGGTATGCGACGCGGGCATTAGTCGCGTTTTTCATCCGGGTCATTTTGTCGAAGTGTTTGGCGGCCCATTCCATGTGGACAATCCAAACAGCGATTAGAAGGGCTCAGAAGCTACTTTTTGACTCTCATAAGCCAGACTAAAACACAGCTGTGAGACTCCAAGTTAAACATAGCCTGCAATTGACAAATCACTCGAGATTCTCATTTCCTACAAAGTTAAAAAAAAATCTGTGTTTATGGTTGCTTTGGGTTACTTTCAGTTACATTTCGTTACTTGCGGTCGCGCCAACCAAAAGGAATTTGGTCGAGGCATGGACCAAATTTTTGGTTAAACCGACCGAAACCATAGATAACTCCGAGACATTCAGGAAAGAAAAGAGGCGAAGAGAGAAGTCTAGGAAAAGAAGTGTCCTGCTGAACGCATTTGCAGAAAGTTCATCTGTATACGCTTTCACCAGCAAAACGCAAATTTTCCCTGCGCACTAGGACACAGCGCGGCCGAAGTAATTTTGACAAAAAATCAGCGCGGTTGAGGTAACTTTGACATTTAAGCGTCATTGAAGTATATTTAACAAAACTCAACGCTATCGAGGTAATTTTAACAAAAAATCAGCGCGCCAGAGTGCACACCGTGTTTTGCAGTGTACAAAGTTCACCCGCGAGGTATATCTCGCCAGGTCGTAAAATTCTGCACCCATGGCTAAACGAATGTTTTCTTGTTTCTCTCGAAGTCACTTAGAGGTTGCAAATTGCGCATTGCTGGACTCTATTATACTCTATGATATATTGTCTCTGATTTGGCTGCTAAGTGCCCATAACCTCTAAATTCTTCTTCTGTTGGTTTACTGGCTTATATTCCAGATGTGGAACCTACAGCCATCTATAGAACCTCTAAATGTATTAAGATGTTGTGGAAACTTACGAAGAAGGTGAGTGCGACATTGGTACCATCGAGAGCCCTGACGAGGGCGGGCATGTCCTTGACGATCTCCGGCATGTCGACCAGCTGCCCGATGACGATGGGCTTATCGCTGATGAGCGGCTCGCCCCAGCCGTAGCGGTTCCGCGCCCGGATTCTCAAGAGATACTCCCCGCCCGGCTGCAGGTTGAAGGCATCCAGGGTATTGCTCGGCGTCACGCCCAGCTGCAAAACAAAAAAATAGATCAACATTTACAAAAGAAACTCAGTCTATGGGAAAGAAAGTATTGCTTTATGGTGAATCTTCAGCTGTAGTTCCGAAAAACCCTGGTAGAATTGGCAGTAGAATCTGTGTTCCAAAATACCATAGACCTACAGCCGGCTGTAAGATTTCCAATAGCTTCTATAGCCGGCTACACAATTTCTTATAGCCGTTTATAGCCGATGGCAACTAAGCAACAGCCAGGCAATAAAGTGTATGCTAAACGTTACTAATTACGGATGCTAGGACTTAGTGAGTTTTTCGAATACTGCTCTCTTTATGGGCCGTAGTATCTTGATTTATTTTGCGAGGAAAGCTCCGTACTTTTGATGGATGCCTGTCATTACTAATATATTAGAGCGCCTTCAGTTTCGTATGATGCTGTGCAATACCTCTGGTGTGAGATAGTTGCTTCAAGCGCCGTGGCACACTGCGGCGCGGCAGGCGGGCAGCCAGCGCGAAACGCGCATTGGCGCCTACAAACCTAACAGGGATACTTCACGCGTTGCGCAATGCGTGAAGTATCCCTGTTAGGTTTGTAGGCGCCAGTGCGTCGCCGCTCCGCTTTGTGTTAGGCTCTGATATTTAATCTGGTGGAGTCATCGTTGTTCAACTCATGATTTTGAAATATTTGCACATCCTGTATGGATTATTCTCATTTTAATTGATGAAAAAAATATGTATTAAAGGAAAATATAATATGTGTTTTGTAAATATTAAGGTGGTTCCGTATCAAACTCAATGATTTCCAAAGCACACGAATTTCAACACAATTTCTTATAGCCTTTTATAATCAATGGCGAAAAAGCAACAGCCGGGCTACAGCCAGCTATATGATTTTCTGTAGCCTTCTTTAGCCGGCTATAAGAATTCCTATGGTATTTTGAAACGCAGCTCTTATTGCCAATTTTTACCAGGGAAAATCCACCACGTCACGCTGCTTAACAGTCTGGTTCCAAAATCAGTGATTATTTAAAAATTACTTCAGATTTAAAATTTTAAGACTTATAAGCAGCATTATGTCTGAAATGTTAAAAAACAAACGCGAGCTTTGAAAGTTGAAAGAGATAAAAAGCGTGCCTGTTTTTCAATAAAAGGCACGCTAAAAAAAAGTTTCGAGGGTAGAAGCAGAGAGAAGGGTACCGGGTACCCTTTTAAACAGGGCGGTATAGCAAGAAATATACTGCTCCTTTGCGAGATGATGAGTGGCTGCTGTTCTTTGGAAGCGATGTCAATTTTAGTACAATTAATGCACTCTAAAAAGCTCTGTATTTTTGCAGATGAGGCGACAAAGTTTGCTAAATGAGTGGAATCATTTAACTTTTTTCAGATTAAATAAGTTAAATTTTAAGGAAAGGGTAAATAAAAAATTCACACCAAAATATTTCTTTTAAGTTTAAAATACATAAATGTAATCACCTCTTTCCATTTTGCACCTCCTTCTGCACCCACAAGCCAGGCTTCAATTTTGTAGGCTAGGACGGGGGTAGAGTCTTTTATTTCTGGTTTCGGCCATGAGATTGTCACCCAATTTCGGCCAGTTTCGACGACTTGTGGCTGACCCGCGATACGGCCAGGAACTTCTGAAATCAGAACAGACATCCGTAGATATTAACATCGAGCTAGGAGGTTAAACAGTTTTTTTGCTATGTCACGGAATGGAAAAGTTTAACAATTTAGGGTCAAAATAAAATTTCTTTGAATTTGTAAACTCCGGCAGAATTTAGTTGCAACAAAAAATAAAGGTTTCGATCGTACATTAAAATTTTTCTTTTGGGATCAAAAGTAGTATCATCTCTTCATGATCAAAGAGTAACGTATAGATAAAATCTGTAATACACAGAAATAAAAGGCATGCATCATGTTTGTTAAACTGTTAAGTGAGACATTTAGCTCAAGCTGATTTTTTAGCGGACTCAACTAATGAGGTTCTGCATTTTGGAGCTCCTGATACAATATTCAGGCATTTCAAATCACTTAATACCAAGATTTGCAATAGTGTAAGGTATAACTGTAGACATAAACGTAAACGTTCATAATTCTCGCGGCCTAGGGTTCCAAAATCCCCTTCAATCCGGACTGCTGCAACAAGCTATACAACGAGTGGCCAATCACGCCTCACCTCACGCACTCTTCGAGGAATCTCATTTCACATACAGAAACCGTTGCTGTCTTTCGAGCATCATTTCGAATACACCTCATATATTTTTTTACGCTTCCTGGAGAGCCTACAAAAACTATTTCTAACAATATATGTCATGACTATCTAATACAAATCAAGAAGTAAGTGTCACATTTTCAAAATCGAGATTCCTTCAAAATTCGTGTAATTTCTTTTAGATGAAATCACTGAAATAGCTAAAACAGCAAAATTCATCTCAATTGTATCAATACGAGACATATGAGGAAGCCATGCATAAGTGCGGCAGCCGTGTGTGCTATTTAGACAGATAACCATCATCAGCCTATGTTGCCTAACTTTCTCTCGATCTTTACGTTACTACTGCAGTAAATTAGAATAAATTAGAATTGAAACAGGCATTTCCACCAAAGATCGAGATATCGATATTTTTTGTTTATTTCCGGTACTGAAGTACTTTAAGTCGCTCTTTTCAACTTAAAAAAGGCGGATGTGACTAACCATTTTATGAAATTATCTTTTCGCTCAGAGATGCAGTCAGTTTGATTGACAGCTCGATGCTTAAAAGAAACTTGAATTCCCGTGAAATTACACGAGCGTAAATTTTTAAGGTCTGATATTTTGCCAGTTGCTGACCATGAAAGACTGCTGTTTTTTTTTCACCTGTAGGGTGTTGCCGTGCACTCGCATATGGTACAATACATCGTACTTTAACGTGCGTCAGTGGTTGAATTATTTACTTAAACGTCGCTACGTAGCGTCTGGGATATCGAAACAATACATTATCCCAGCATCAATCATTTCAGATGAATCACGTCGATGATGACACGCGAATCACTGCCAACAACGCACTGAATCAATTTCCCTCCTGTTGACGAGTAAATCTATAGGGACACATCGATGCCACGTGTAGGATTAACGCAGATAGACCGACAAATATGGCCATTTACTGTCAAATAGAATTTTCCACATCCAACAACTCTAACTCAAACTAACCAAACTCTCAAGAAAAACTGACGATTAGTTTTTTTTTTTTTTTTTTTTTTTTTTTTTTTTCTTTTTAATGAAACCTGATCCCTGATTTGTATCGACTGTAACTAAAGGAATGAGACAGAGGCGCTTAATCACTTCTCAATGCTGTAATATTTTAATTGCCTACGAAGTTAGTTATTCATTGACAACTTTTCCGTTATTGATAGGTAGATTACATCTTTATTTAAGTCTATTAATCACGATAACTTGTTGCCTAAAATTTTATATCTTACAAAGATTTACGACGAAATTTCAAAAAAAAAAAATTACCACCACGCTTAAGTAAGTGAATATATTTTCAAATGAAATATTGCAACAGTGCGATGAAATTAGGCCCCTTTGGTAATTTTCGATTGAAGGGCTTGGAGTACAAAGCGTTCAAGTGCAGGTTTTGTTATTTCGAAAAATACGCGTTTAACAGTTTTAATTTAATTAAATGACGTCTTAAGATGGAAAGAAAGTTCAAACTTATATTTTGATGCTTAAAAATTGGATTTTGGTAGTTATTTTTTAACAGAATATACTTTCAGATTAATTTAAGTTGAAATCACTAATAACTCAATTTTTTTCAGAAACTGCACTTTAGGCCCTTCTCAAGTCTTCGGACTGTGTCTCAAGTCGTAAGACAAGAACGCGCAATCAAGTTCGCCTTCAACTCAATGGATACAATTTGAGCGGCTCAGGAGTTGATATAATTGTATCACTCATTTTGTAGGCGCACGAAGAGTTGTCAATAGCCAATGCCTACGATAAGTCATAGGATTCAATATTAGATTGATCGTTACGTTGAAATCCAATTTGTACGTCAATGTGAAACATTTATTTTCGATGTTCCAAAGCCCTGCGTGTTATTTTATTTATACGTAAATTAATTTGAGTCAACCAGAGCTCTAAGTTGCCCAACAATGATCGAGCACCCTGAATAATTGTTGATCTACATCGTGCATAAAAAAACGTGGAAGAGAGGTTAATGACACTTTAAGTATAATGAGTACAAATAGGGATTTTGTATTTAGCAACGCAGACGAATTAAAATTATCCACGATATGTAACTTCGGCTCCAACAAAAATGGAATGAGCCTGAGTTAAATTGTAACAAACCTATAATTTCCCTGTTCTAGGCCACCACCGGTGTTCAGATCAACGAATGTTTTTGCTTGCTTTGGCAACTATGGTGCACAGTTGAGACCCAGATTAGCGCAGGTGAGAATTTGATCAACCCTCGTGAAGGGCACAAATGTATAAACAATCTAAGTCCGATGACTGTATTTTTAAGCCGCTGTTGCCGGCGCACAGTCGATCGAGTCAATTGGAGAGCTCGGACATGAAATTCTTGACTAAAATTTTGATACTTAATTTGTCACATTTTAATATTTCAAAGAGTGTCTCAGGAAGAAAATTTCACTGGAAAACCAATGAAACCACTTTTAAAGTCTCAAAATTTTGTATAAACGGAGTTATAATCGTTTAAAGTTCCCAAATTTTGTCCGACCTGTCCTTTTGACTCGATCCACTGTGCGGCAGTGGGTGACCGGTTTTATCCCTGTCAATACTTGACACGTTGATCTCTCTTTGTATCTTACTTTCTGCTAATAATCTGTTGTTATTCCGTTAACGATTAACAATATCATGGTCAAGGGACTGTCCCTAGATTACGTAACGCTCTGGGGAAGAGAGAAGGTCTAGGAGAGCGTAATACGCCATTTTTATTTTACTTGTTATAGGATAGGGACCTACGTCACATAAGCGTTGTGTCAAATATGCCGAAAAAGTGCGTTACGGAATATAGGGACGGCCCCAAAGGCCAAGAATGAGCAAAGTTCAAGGAGCTACGAACGGATCCTGGACCAGGTTAACTTGGCTCCAAGGCTTAAACTACTCGCATTATTTTTCAAACCTTCTACTGTGACCGAACATAAACGTAACGAGGTACAAAATTCTTGTTAAAATGTATTTAAACAAATGTAAAAGTGCAAGGAGGGCATTTTTCTGTAAAAAACAACAAAAAGGGTTTCTTGACTCAAATATTTTAACAGTATTTTTGAGGCAGGGGTTTTGTTCTTTGAAATTTAAGAGTTTTTAAAACTCCTTGCTAACAGCCGATGCTACTGGGGTAACTTATCCCTTGACATCTTGGCGTGCCATTTATGGCACGCTTTCTGACCTCCAATTAATTTCATGGTATCCTATGCCATTTAACTCTTTAACACCCTAGCGTGTCATATAGGAATGGTACGACGGCATCTAGCATGACCTGAGACTTCGTCTAATTTATTTCCATTATTCTACTCTCAGGAGCTTTAATTGACTTATAAAGACTGGAAAATTTTAAAAATCTCAAAAGACAAAAAATTCAGGATGTTAAGGGGTATAAAACTCTTTGCTGGCCGTGACTTTTAAGATACAGTTTTTTCCGATGTATCAGCCATGAATGGATTTTTTTGTATGGATTTTTCCACACGAGCGGAGTCCATGGCTGATGCGTCAGAAAAAAATGCATTTTATAAAAGACAGCCGAAATCAAACTTTTGGTTTTATAACTTTTAAGTATACGTAAAGTTGAAAACACACCTTGGTGATCCGTCAAATCATGTAAAAACTCCGAGATGGCACAATCTCTGATGGCCCAGGCGGCTTTGATGACTTGCAAGGAGTTTTTATCCGGCTCCTCATCAGCTTTGAGCACCGACACCATTCTAAAAACTAACGTCCAGCTCGGCCGGCCAAGTTCACTAACGCGTCTTCAGAAGCTTCGAATGTCACTGTTCCCACTCCGACAAAGGGATTCCGGCGATCCTCACACTTTTGGGTCTACCGACCGGGATTTTAACACTTTCAACAGTTTAGCGCAACAATTTCACGGCTATCGAGACCTGGACAAATTCCAAGAGCTACACTGACTTTCGGGCGGTTTCACGGGGTTCGGCGCGTGAATTTAGCGCGCTACCGTGTTGGATAATTAATGGCAGCGATCGTAAATTTTAACGGATCTGCGGTGGATCCGTGTTAGAGTTATGATTCGCGATAAATTAAAAGGGCGATCGTACGCATATGGAATCTTTTTTGGTGCTGAATGGAGCCCCTGCATCTCGCAGGGATTTTAGATTAAATAATTGGACGTATTCATGCCAAAAAGAGCTGTGAATTCACTGAAAAAAAGTATGGTAACATCTACCATAAGTCTACTTGATTTTTTACACAATGAGACTATTTAGTGAAAATAACCGGAATTATGGTAATATTCACTAAAACTCTCGTGATGCTAATCAAAATATGGTAAATACCATCCCCGAATCTAGTGTTGATTAACACACTCGCATCACTGTGTCAGAGTATGGTTAAATGCACCATATTTTTTTCAGTGAACTGTGTTGGCTTTACGTACTTTATATGTAGTTTCGTTTGATTTAGTTCATTAGTACATAGTTTCTTTTAGCATGATTCGTCGTTTCCTAGATAAGGAACGGAACTGCATTTCAATGCAGCGAAATTTTAACCCGCAAAATGTATTTTTCCTGGGATACTGATGGAGGTCGCTTTACCTACAGATTCCACTGATTTTGCGCTTGATCACAAGCAAATATTGGCAAGATTTTTAGATTTGAAAATTTCAGACTTTTTTGATGTGCCCAACATGATTTTCGAGTGAATTTACCCTTGGAGAATATGTTCCGTTGGCCATATCTATTGCGTGCAGCAGACTCATTGCCGCAATATGAGAAGAATCCAAATTTTATAGAGCCAATTGTTTTCAAAGTTTTTAGCCCGTAGTTATGGCATAACAGCTGTTACTCAGTTACTTGTGGAGAAAACCACTATCACCATATTGTCTCTTTCAAAATTTTGAATTGAAAAAATGTATTGAATTAGAAATCTCTGCTGCACGGAAGCAATTCATTACACGAGTCCCACTTGTTACAAGCTTATTATTAATAAATTTTAGTTCAAAAGTTCCGCGTCAAAATTATCTCTAACAAGCTCTTAGAAATTAAACTTTCTATTTAAGTTGTCTGAGGGAGCAATGGAAAGTAGCATAGCATTTTCACTTTTTCAATCATGGAAGAAACGCCACGCAAGTGCCCTGATCTCAACAAAGAAGTGCTAATTTTTTTCACGAAAGAAAAAAATCATTTCGTCGGGAAATCTATAGATAATCGCGAGGCAATTTTTTTTCGTTGGAATATTGAGAGACGAGAAATTTTATTACAAAGCGAATTTCATCGTACAGACAATCCACTCCAGGGAGGGGCAAAACAAAACAAAACAAATACGAGTAAAAAAAAAAAAAAACGAGCAGCGGCAAACACAGAGCCGAGAGTTGAAACTTTTTGACCCTCAATTTCTCGCTTAACGTCAATTTTAAAAAGTTTAAAGGGAAAGGAGCATTTTGTGATGTAAAAACACACAATTAGACGTGGGAGTCAAAAAAGGATTGGCTCGCAAGTTATGCCTATCTCTTCTTTTTGCAAATAAACACAAACAGAGACAACTGATTTTAGACGCGTTTTATTTCCATTCTACCTATTTTGTAAAAGTTATGTTCTGAAATCAACACTTAAATTCGCTTAATGATGACCGATAGCAAGAAAGCTGCTCGATCTGTTTATCGAACCAAGCCTCATTTGACAAACTTGTGTCGCAAACTGCTTGATTGGACAATCATCTTCAAATCATCGAACTAATGCAATGCTCAGCAAGTCAATGATAGGACGAAAATTAATGTTGATATGCGAGCGTAACATTTACCTCACCCGATTACATCACCTGCAGTGGCGTGGCGTGCATTACGATATATCGATTGATGTGCCATATAAACCAATGAAAAAAGATCCATGAACAGGGTGTTCGCAACGAACACTTCAATAATCGATTCTTTATCATAGCTTCAAAGGGGAAATATCGAAAATCGATCATTCACGCCTCGTCACTGATCACTTAGACTGAAAAGCAGGGTACCAAAATGATAGAGATGTATAATCTCCGAACTCTTTTTTTGAAACGGAGCACGCGTTTCAAGGTCAGAATTTTAACACCCGGAAAAATCCGCAAGTATTTTAAGCCGCACAGAATTTATCCACACAGATTCTAAACGGAGACAACGCGTCACAAAAAAAGAGAGCAAAAAAGGGGCCAAAAAACCAAAAAAAAAATTTTCTTTTGATCTTTTGCCCCGTCACTAATTCGATGAAAATTTCTGACCACTCGATTATCACCGCAAACAGATAACACAGCCTCCGCGAGCAACTTTAGAGGACCGTTGGAACTCGAAATACTTTCAAACCGAACTTGTTCCCACAGATTCTAAGCGAAGACTACTCGTCACGAAAAAAGAGAGCACACAAGGGGCCAAAAAACCACACGGCAAATTTTTGTTTGATCTTTTTGCCCCGTTACTAATTCAATGAAAATTTCCGACCACTCGACTATTGCCGCAAATAGATAACACAACTTCCGCGAGCGACTCCAAAGAACCGTTGGAACCCGGAATACTTTCAAACTTTATGAACTAATAAAAAACTAGGTATCCGTAGCATATCGCGCTCAAAATAACTCGCGGCGCTGCGTTCGCGTCCGGCTGCGTTAGCGGCGCCACCGGCGTTGCCCCCGGCCCCCCTTCCCCCAATTTTAACAGCCCCCCAACCCGCCCTCTTGCAGTGGGCAGCATCCGCCCACGCTCCCGCGCCGTGGAAAAAAAACGTGTCAAAAATTCAAGCGGGATACACTGAACTCGGGCGTTTTCCCGCCCGGGCGAGCCAGCGCTGCGATCGGGCGTACAGGTAAAATTGGAGGCGCCGCGATGCACCCGAACTCCTTCGTGAGGCGCGTCGTTCGTGCGTAATTTTGAGATTAATAGGTCAGTTGCGCGTATCGCGGAATGGGCGCGTCCAGTTTCGGCAGAAACAGCCCAATTCCGCATTGCTCCCATTCCATGTCCGTCAAAAGTTCCGGGATTCGGAAATCCGCACAAAAAGAACGAGACATTCTGCCGAAAAGGGTTGATAAAATGTTACAAGTTCCACACACTGTAATTTTTGAAAGCTGCGGTAAGTACCTTGAAAGTCTTATAGCACAGCAACAGTGAATATTGAAGAAGTTCACTGATCAGGTCTAACCCTCTTTTTTGTTCCAAAGTCTCCCACTCCATGACCGTCAAAAGTTCTAGGATTCCTTTAAGATTTCTTCAAAAGCCCCGAGAAAGTTCCGGAAAATACAAAGATCCGGAACATTTCGGGAATTTCAAAAGTTCCGGAACATTTCGGGAATTTCAAAAGTTCCGGGAAAATTCAGGAAAATTTCAAAAGTTCCGGAAAAATACAGGAAAATTTCAAAAGTTCCGGACAAATTCAGGATAATCTCAAAAGCTTCGGAAAAATTCAGAATAATCTCATAAGTTCCGGAATTCAGAAGTAGGTCCAGGAAATGGGATCACTTCCATTCCGCACAAAAAGAACGAGAAATTCTGCCGAAAAGGGTTGATAAAATGTTACAAGTTCCACACACTGTAATTTTTGAAAGCTGCGGTAAGTACCTTGAAAGTCTTTTAGCACAGCAACAGTGAATATTGAAGAAGTTCACTGATCAGGTCTAACCCTCTAATATTTGAAGTTTATTTTCAAGTATTGGTTTTAGTTCAAGTTAAACTTAGTTTTATTCTTAGTTTTTTTAAGTATTTTTAAAGTTTTATTTTCTAATTTCTTCATTGGGAAGCAGAGCATTTAGCCTCTCGGAATTGATGAATCAATTTAATGTCGATTGATTCGTCTTTATCATAATTTTTTTAGGAACTTCCTAAAGTATGAGTTTTGGTGTGCATTTATGAGTAAATACGACTTAAAATCAAACAAGAGATAAAACATTGTCGGATGTGCTCACGACGTTACATCAAAATTAAGAATTCATTGATTCAATTGAATCTCCCGTAAAAATCTTTTTTTCACGTTCACGTGCAGGGACTGGGTTAACTGCAAGGAAGAGGGGACCGCGTTTAACACAAAGGTACCAAACCACATCAGCTATTGCCAAATTTAACTGAGTAATTTACTTTTTCCTAATTATCTGTGGATTCCTTTAAAAATGTTAAGGAATTTCCTTTGTACTCCGGAGAAAATCCACTGAAATTTGCACGAGCATCCGCACAACCGTTATCATGTAAAAAATTAAATTTTCCAATTAAATTTAGCAATAGCTGATGTTCCTTGGTTCCTTTCTGTTTAACGCGGTCCAAATGTAAGTGAAAAATATATTATTAACATATATTAATAAGCCTTGGAATTATTGTCTTACCTCGCTGCTTGATTTGTGACTCCGCTAAGTAATCGCTTAAAACACTTGCCTCCCTCCGTTGATCTCTTGGAAGAGGTGTCAATGACCGCGCTCTCTCCCGGATCTGAAATTTAAGAGTATCGGGAATTAAGTGAGGAGATCTGCGGGCCGATTATTGAAATTTATAGACAAAGCTATAGACAAAGAAGATATAAGGAGTGTAGGGCGATCCTATTGGTTGGATCCACCAATAGGATCCCTCCATATCCTTTTTGTCTTCTTTGTCTATTGCTTTGTCAATAAATTTCAATAATCAGCCCGCAGTTGAATAATTAATCAATAATTATTTTGATACTAAATGTACACAATTTTAATTGTCAACTCATCTCAAGTGCTCATTTGTTTCACCAACGCAGATTTCACGTTCTTTTGAGTCCGAGCCCGAAATTTTAAGACGCCCCTAGATGATTTTTCTTCTTTAAGATCTCTTCCAACCCGTCTTAAACGTAGATATTTCATTGCACAGAATGAATTTTGAAGGAGATTTCAAGTCAAAGCTAATGAGTACATTTTAAAATTCGGTTATAGGACATTTCGTCAACAATTTTTTGTCCGCGCAACTGTTTTTTCCAGTAATTTACGTCCACGCGATTTTTCGGTACGGGAGTTTTGGTCCACGTGCCAGTTGGGACCCAAAGTTAATTGGCCCACATGTAAATACAAACGACAATTGCTCACGACGTTTTTGGGTGGAAATGTAAAATGTCTTGGAAGAATGAGGGTTTGCTTGTTTTTTTTGTTGTGTCTGTTTGGTCCAACGGAGAATAACATATAGTTGAGAGTTTTGGTAACAATGGGGGAGCGTCAATTCCATGAGACAAAATTCACTAAAACTCTCTACACCTCTTTGGTGTAACAGGACTTAATTATCTTTCAAGATTTTCCCACCTTATTATACCTGAACCGGATAAACCTCTATATTTGCCTCAGCTAAAGGCTCTTAGATTTTTCCAGTGTACGATAAGTATCTTGATTTATTTTGCGAGGAAAGATCTGTACTTTTAAAGGATGCCTGTCATTCTTAATACGTTCAATTTCGAATAATACTGTGCAACACCTCTGTTGTGACATAGTTGCTTCAGGTGCCGCCGCACGGCGGGCAGGCGGCCAGCGCGGAACGCGCATTGGCGCCTACAAACCTAAGTGGATACTTCAAGCATTGTGCAATGCGCGAAGTATCCACTTAGGTTTGTAGGCGCCAGTGAGCCTCTCGCGCTGGCAGCACGCCGGCCGCTCCGCTCTCTTAGGCTTTAATATTTATACTGGCATTGTCAGCGTTTTTTAACTCAGGATTTTGAAATGTTTGCACACTCTGCATTGATTATTCTCATTTAAATTGATGGGCAAAAAATATGTATCAATTAATCAAAGGAGAATAATAATATAATGTGTGTTTTTTAAATATTGGTGGTTCCGTGTCAAAGTTAATGATTTCCAAAGCACTTTGATTATTTATTTTACATTTTGTGCTTTAATTGTGCTGCAGCGAGGTGTGCGCGTAACCAAACGCTCAAAATTTGACGTATTTGACTCTAAAAGATCAATGTACAAATGGTTTAAAACTAAAGATTGCGTGCTTCTTGGTTTTTTTTCCTCTTTTATTCATTTTTGCAGTTTCTGTCGGCACAACTGCTTATTGAGATTAATGTCGCTTGGAACAGGGTTTACAAATATTTGCCACGTTTTAAAAATATGAATGTTTTCAAAATGAAGTAATAATTTCGTGAAGAAAAAATGTAAAAAAACAGAAAAAGTACCTATACATATATAAGGTTTAGTGTACATCGAATATTTTAAGGATAGAAATAAAACCAAATATTCACCAATGACAATTTAAAAAGATGATTCAAAAGGAGAAAGTAATAATATTTCATTTAGAAAATGCAAAATGAGCGACCATAACGGTACCTCCTTCTCTCTCAATTTCTCATTTCCATATTGTCAATATAATTTTACATACCGACTAAAATATAACACTTGAACTAAGTCACCGTTGCTTATTGGCGTAAACTACTGGACAAAAAAGGTGAGCGGACAAAAAGTCGTCGACAAAATGTCCTGAAACCTAAAATTCTCGCTTAGACACGGGAGCCAAATCACTTAATGGAGTATTTTGATTTTATTGACAAGATGGAAGAGTTTTGCCACAAGCTTCATTTGGGAGGGGGAGGTGTCAAGGTATCAAACATTAGAATAGAATAGAATAGTTTTACTTTATTTATATCCTGGTAGGATTTATAAATTTTTCCAAAGGGAATCACGCCCACTTTTACGTTGTTTCTTATCCAGCTTCCTAGAGCACACCCCATTTTCCCCACTCGTCTATAGTTCCGTTCAGCAGAACTACGTCCTATTGAATGACAATTATGAACTCTGCTGATACGTGGGAACCTTTCCAATTCGGGGATGCTCTTTGAAATTTTAAGAGTCCATCGTGTTTTTGGTGAAATTGTCCTTGGTGCCTAGCAGTGGCGTGGCGTGAATGATCGAGTATCGATATTTTCCCATTTGAAGCTATGGTGAAGTATCGATTATTAAGGTGTTCTTTGCGAACACCCTGTTTATCGATCCTTTTCTACAGGGTTAAATGGCAGATCAATCGATATATCGCAAAACACGCCACGCCACTGGTGCCTAGATTTGCCCTATACGATACTCCTTACACAGATGGACTTCCAGTGGCGAGGCGTCAATGATCGATAAATCGATATTTTCCCATTTGAAGCTATGGTGAAGTATCAATTAATAAGGTTTCCGTTGCGAACACCCCGTTCATCGATCCTTTTCCATGAGTTTTAATAACCGATCAATCGATACATCGCAAATCACGCAACGCCACTGGATACTGCAGTCTCCCTTCCTTCTCCAACAGTGAAGTCAGACTTCTTTTTTTTTTAAATTAATGAGAAAGAGCGGAAGATTTTTGTCAGCCGGAGTAGACAATCGAGACGGTGTATCCTCACAACATGCATTGTGCCGCACCAAAACATGAGGCTAAATTTAGCTCTCGTGTGAAGGGTCAAAATCAATGAGAAGCACGGTGTGGCCACCCTGTATTGTAAATCTGTCGCCGCCCTCAGATTTCGGACGTTGATCAATGGGCCTCAATGAGCTGCCAATCTGATGTCACAGTTATGCGATAGCACTACTGTCGAGTTTCAATTTAAATTTGTTATTTTTGACGTGAGTCTAGACAGGGATAATTATTTTGGAGGCAAATGAGATATTTGGCAATGCCGAGAATGTCTTGTGACTTATGGCCCGAACTGTGATTGGTTGCAGTTTGATTTTCATTCAAGGGTCGGTACTTGTAATTTTCTTGCTGACAATCGAAAAAAAATCAATAATATGCTATGTCAGATACGGAGGTTTGTGCGAAAATATCGAAAGAAAAATGAAGTTGCTAGGTTGCGTCAGGAATCTGAGGAGGGATTTCATTTTTAAACGCTTTGCTGTATTTGTTCGTCAAACTGACATTGCTGGGCAAATGTAGATTGTAAAATCTCTCACTATAAAAATCATTGTATACATTTTCCCGACAGTTTGTATGTCTGCTAGACTATTGCCGGGATACCCAATGGAGGAATGGAATGTGCTGAAGTCCTAGGAGTTAAATGTAAGACAATAGGATTTGATTGGATGGAACTGAGCAAACGAGACATAACTTGCATGTACATAAAAATACAGGCTCAATGGACCACTAGACAAGGTACAAATTTCAGCATTCTGATACATGTATCGTAACTAAAATTTCACGTAGAACACGATGCGCACAACAAAAATTACCGAAATTAACTCCTTCCGAAGATATTTTATGATTCTTGATGCGTGAATTCAAACCATTCGCTCATGAAAACTGAATGCTCAACGTGATTCACATCGCGCACTAAACGTTGACATGACAGTCTCAGCGATATAAAAATCTGGCAACCTCAATCTTGACGCTTTGGCTCAGCTATAGCAAATTGCTAATAATTTGAACAACACATGGTGGGAAATGAACATTGCTCGATTGAGAAGCTTGCTGAAACCGTTGTAGAGCGCGATTTGACTCACGTAGAGCTTTGAGTTTCTTGTGAGCGGGCAGTTCAAATTCCTCGTAACAAATGTTAAATAAAAACGTTAATATCTTTGTTAGGAGTTGGTTTCAGTAATTTTCGATGTGAGAATCGTGTTCTGGGTGAAATTCTGGTTAAGAAACTAGTATCAGATTACTTAAATTCGTACCTTGTCTAGTGGTCCATTTGATGTAATTAATCGGTCACAGATGGTATGAAATATGAAATCGTATTTTGATGGTAGAGTGGTGTAGATTGACGTGAGAAATATCACTATCAGGGTTGCAGGTTTAATCCAGTTCTAACTTTCCCTGACTTTTCGGGAAACTTTCTAGACTCCTTGCACTGAAAGTCCCCGACTTCTCACAAAGAAAAGGATTAATTTAAAAACAGTCATGCAAACTTTGAAGCACTGCAATTGTACGTATGAAGTTGAAACTTGCAAAGAACTCGAATACAAACATGATCGCGAGAGCGGTGCTAAATTCTAAGCTCTGTAACTTATCTCAATGTCAATATCGAGATATTTTTCTGCGAGGAGAATCGAGTAAAAGTTACTGAATGTTCAACTGAGGAGGTCACTAAAAACACTACAATTACAATTGAAGTCACTCGTTTTTCAAACATCGCGTTACACACAAAGTACGACATACAACTATTCCAACTCCTGAGTCGCTCAAATCGTATCCATCGAGTTGAAGGCGAACTTAATTGCCCACTCCCGTTTTCAATTACTCAGAAATGAGCGTAAGGGCGGGGCTACACTCGCTTTTGCAGCTTATACCAGTGTCAATTTTTCTGACACTTGCAACCCTGACTATCTGTAAAAAATTCTCATCCCAATAATAGCGGAGACATTGATCTACGAAGAACAAGGCGTGACCAATCATACGCATTTCTTTTAAAATTTGTCTTCTCCATCGCAATATAATGGGCAGTCTATATATCATACGCGTCTTCCAAAGGTGCTATCATGGAAATAGGTACATTTTGCGTTTGGACAGAGCATTGTATTTCTTGCCAATACATATGTAATGTTCAACCAGCGAAATGTGATCCTACGATACGAGTAAGAGGCTCCCTATAAATTCGCCAAGATATTTTGAAAGCAATTTTACTTCATTGTCGTTTATTGGACGAAGGAATGTAACTCCATTCCAAGATTGCAAAATTGACTCAAACGATTCAGTTTTTTACAAGTATGTACCCGTGCATTTTTATCCCGAAATTTTTCTGATTTTTGCGTGAGATTGGAGGAAAAATAGTGAAATTTTCAGTTAGGAATGCCCAACATTCTCCAGGTAATAATTCTCCAGGTGTACGAAGGGAAATTAAGCCACAATGAAACGTACAGTTACGTTCCTGCGTGATGGAAGCAACGTATTTGTGTAAGCCCATTCTTCGCAGAGTTAGAAGCAGCGGGCCGATTATTGAAATTGATAGACAAAGCAATAGACAAAGAAGACAATAAGGATATGGAGGGATGCTATTGGTGGAAGCGGGTGGTTGCGTTGGACAAAGGAGGTAGGTGATAGACTAACTAACTGCAACCGACAAGAGACCCGACAGTTAGTCTATCATTTTTCCTCTTAGTCTGTAAAGACCAGCAGTTTCAACCAATGGGATTGCTCCATACTCCCTATGTCTTCTTTGTCTATCGCTTTGTCCATCAGTTTCAATAATCGGCCCGCAGGTCAACTGTTGAGTAAAATCACGCACATGGAAGATGAATTTGTAAGTCACATACCCGAACGGTGACGAATGCTCTATCACAGCCGTAAATATTCTTCGCAACGATGAAATAAGTTCCAGCGTCTGAAGGTTGTGCCCGCTTTAAGGTTAATCTCACGTAGTCGTCATAAGTCTCTTTCACAGTCCTGAAACTGTTCGTGATGTCCTTCAATCCTTTCATCCATGAAACTGAAACGAAAGGAGAAAATCACATTAAGCAACTGATTATTTCTGATTGGGTTGCCATACTAATCCGAGAGGCGTGAAATGTCTGATAAATCCGAAAACAAAATGGTCGTTAGGCGGTGGAAGAGATCCCCCATTTCTGGGACAGATTTCCAGATTTTTCCCTGATTTCCCTTAAAAATTTGCATTCCGTGATGAATCTTGAATTTTCCTGATTATTCTAGGTGCTAGACACCATGCTGTAAAGGCACTATACAGGGTTGCCACAAAATTTAGAATATGAAATTCCCTGATGCTTCCTTGATTTCTCTGACATATTAAAGAGAAATTCACTGCCGAATTGGACCGCGTTTAATAGAAAGGATCCAAGCCACATCAGTTTTTGCCAAATTTAACTGAACAATTTAATTTTTTACGAGAGAACGCTTATGCGGATTCCTTTGAAAATTTTAAGGAATTCGCTTCGTAATGTGGAGAAAATTCACCGAAAATTTGCACGAAAAACCGCACAACCGTTTCCATGTATGAAATTAAAATGCCCAGTTGAATTTGGCAATAGCTGATGTGGCTTGGTTCCTTTCTGTTTAACGCGGTCCAATTAAAGATATGCCAAATGGTTTAAATGGCATAATTTGAAAAAGTTTTTAAGCAAAATTTGTTGTTCGAAGTGTCAACCCCATTCTAGATAGCAAATAAAGGTGAGTTTATCATTTTCTCAGGCACTTTCGTCATTTTCCTTGACATTTTCCCGGTTTTTCCGGGATTCCCTGACTGTGGCAACCCTGACTCTAGCGTCCTTAAGGTGAATCCAGGCTTGGAACTTCGCGATTTGGCCACCACGTCGCGCTGCTCAGAATAGCCGCATATATTTGCCAAAATAATAAAAACCGTAATACTTATTCAAGATTGGAGATCCAGGGGATATGGCAACATACTTGAGGAACACTCAGTAAAAAAATCTTCTCAAAATTCCCAAAAATAAAGTCTTA
This sequence comes from Bemisia tabaci, assembly GCF_001854935.1. Taxonomy (NCBI): domain Eukaryota; kingdom Metazoa; phylum Arthropoda; class Insecta; order Hemiptera; family Aleyrodidae; genus Bemisia; species Bemisia tabaci. The sequence continues at coordinate 3,137,144 of NW_017547236.1, forward strand.
ACTACGGCGGAAAGTAATTCCCATTGCGGCAGTGGGAGAGAGAGAGACAGAACATAAGGGATTCCGTTGCGCGCTCGGCCGCCGCCTCTGAGCTGAAAGTTTCATCCGTACTTTCTCTGCGCGTGTAATTATTTATGCCAATATTTTTGGCTCAAAAAATCGAGCAAAAATTAATTTACATCTTGTGGATCTACTTTATGTAATTCGAGGAGTATTATTTCAGTAATCGTCGAAGGAAAGTGACATTCTCAGTGGTGACTGGTGGCGCTATCTCTAATCTTGAATTATCCCTAATCGAACCCTGGATTCACCTTAACACGTGGATTGACGTTCCTTCTCCTTGGACGATAAAAACGGATACGAACCTTTGGGCTTGGGTGTTCCGGCGACCCGGAAGGACAGCGTGATGTCCTCGCCGACGACGAAGGTGAGGCTGGTGCTGGGCCGGTTGACGAACATCGCCGGGCGGTTGTTGCCGCGGACGTTGCCCGCAGACACGACCTCGATGGTGGCCGTCGTGTCCACGTATCCAAGCCCGGTGTACGCCCGGCAGACGTACTTCCCCGTCTCCTCCGGGGTGACGTCACTAACGATGAGAGTGTGCGTGTCCGGCTCTCGCACGTACCTGTAGCGCGAGGAGGACGTTGAGATCGGCGTGCTACCCTTCAGCCAGGTCACGTCTGAGTATGGGGTGCCTAAAATGAACATGAAAAGGAGGTAAATATTGTGCAAAATTCAAATATACCGGAAAAATCACTACCGGACAGGTATGTTGTAATTATAAAATTTGACTTATAGTCTGTCCGAGATGGGAAGAACCGTGGAAAGTCGGAATAATTTGCACTATTTTGCAGGGTGGGGGTGTCTCAACCCTCGTCAACTGTCACTCTCCGGGGTTTCGCGCACGCCGCAGCCACCGCACAGGAGGCTTTGGGCCTCGGAGCAGCGGTTTTCCCCGGGATTTGAACCTGGAGCCAAAAATTCCTGTTCTAGGCGCCAAGCGGCGCGACGCGGCAAGCGATTCATGAGGTCAGGAGCCAGCCCTCTGTGCGGTGCGCCACGATACAGGGTTGGTTCAGTGTCTTCATCTTACAATAGCTCGAACGCTACCCTTGCTTCTACATAGTACAATTAAATCCGACTTTCCACGGTTCTTCTCATCTCGGACAGACTATAGAAAATATACTTGGGACAGAAAGTTCGGTAACTATCTCCTGCGGGCTGATTGTTGAAATTGATAGACCGAGCTATAGACAAAGAAGACATGAGGAGTACGGAGCGATCCTGTTGGTTAATATGGGTGGTTCTTATAGACTATGGGAGACAATGATGGACTAACTAATGGGTCTCTCGTGAGTTCCGCCGTGCTAAGGAACAACGCCGTATGAATCTTCAGGCGTTGCCAATTTTCCCTTGATAAAGTAGCAATTTACTGCGGAAGTAGAGAAGATTTTTCTTCCAATTTTTCGGACAATATTGTTTGCACTTTAGTCTAAAATATTTGAAAAGGGGAAAATATGCATAACTTTCCTCCAAAACGAACAGTTCATCGGAGGAAATTTGGCAACTCTTGAAAGTTCATACGGCGTTTTTCCTTAGCACGGCAGAGTTGCCGTTAGCTAGTCTATTACCTACCTCCTTTCTCCATTGCAACCACCCAAATTAACCAATAGGATCCCTCCATACTCCTTATGTTTCCTTTATCTATTGCTTTGCCTGTCAATTTCAACAATCAGCCCGCCGAGGGTATGAGTCTTAAGACGTGCAAGTTGGCGACGAACGGCGCGACGTCGCACGATGGAAAGAGTCAATGGGAGAAGTCGGACAAATTGTGGAATCTTTAAAAGCTTATAACTCCGTTAATAAAAAACGTTGAGGAAACGATGGGCCTGTGGTGGTAGAGACGCTTACCTTTAAAATGGACGTGCAATGCAGCAGTTCCACCGGCCGGGACGAAGTTCTCCGAGGCTAAAGTCGTGACGACGGGCCTACCGTAATCGGGCGACGATAGACCAGATCTGGGGCTAAAGAGGTCACCGTCGAGGTCCACACCTTTGGGAGCTGATAAGTGGTCGGAATGAGTCAGGTCCCTCAGGATGGAGCTCGGTCGGGGTGAGAACGAGTCCCTAATACAACGCATGTGAAGGAAATCCGATTCTGGAGAAAATAAATGAATGTGTAAATAAAGTGACGTGTATTCATGCTAAAAGGAACTAGAAACGGGTGGGAGAGACGGGTTGTGCTTTAGGAAGCTGCATAAGAAACAATTTAAAAGTGGGCGCAGTTCCTTTTAGGAAAATGAAAAAGTGAGAATTGACATGAAATCAAAAGGAACTAAGCGCTAAAATATGCTGACTGATGAGCCGTGGGCGTGTGACAGCAGCGTTGTGGATATGGCTCATGAGTGTTCAACTCATGAGCCATCTCCACAAGTAATTCCTCAGACATATAATTCCTGTTGATGTTATTAATATGTAGATAGTTGCTTTCGCTGTAAATAAGTTTAATTAAATTCGAGTTCTGGGCGGAAAACATACATTTCAGTGGCGTGGCGTGCTTTGCGATATCTCGATTGATCTACCCTTTAAACCTATTAAAATTAATCGATAAATGGGGTGTTCGCGGCGAACACCCTGATAGTCGATTCTTTACCATAGCTTCAAATGGGAAAATGTCGATAATCGAGCATTCACGCCACGCCACTGATACATTTTAATCTAAAAAGTAGGTTGAAAGTCGCTCAGTTTATTTTTATACCAAAAGATGGCGTGAAGTTGCTTTATCTTTCGAAAAATTTGAGCTCCAATCAAGCAGAGAAAGATTTCAAACCTTTTTGTCTAGAATTTTTTTCCTCTCCTTTCTTCTTTTTAGCAATCGAATTTTAACTATCATATATCTAGTAACATTTTTCAGAGGCCAAACTGTTGGCAACCTGTTGTCACCGGTCGAAAACGCCTTCAGCTTTGTGTGATACTTCACCGCCCACGCCAGAGTTCAAATATTTGTATCAAAAATCAATGGGTATTTTGATACCACCTCGTAGGATCTTTCAATCGTTTATCTTTCATTCGTAAACTACCACTGCGCATTTAGTCGGAAAAAAACCTTGTTGGCATAATTTACGAGTGTTCCGTATTTTGGCAGATCCTGACTTAAAATTTTAAAGAAATGACGGGGAGAAGCGGGTTCATTTGATCCATCGAAATGATACACGTCTTGATGTGATTTACAACATAATGTTGTCACCAGCCAAAAACGCCTTCAGTTTCGTGCGATACTTCACCACCCACGCCGGAGTTAAAATATTTGTATCAACAATACATTAGGAGCTCTGACTGAACTATATCTTTGCACCAACCTATGGATCGGTTCGAAAGTTCTGACATTCGCTGAGTCTCGTAGTCAGGGAAGACTTGAATGTTGGCAGCTGTGATGGATCTTCCGTAGTCATTTGTGGCCACGCAAGTATAGTTCCCTGAGTCACTCACTTGTGCTCCGAAAATTTCCAGACTAGCGAGACCTTTGTACAACTTCACATGATACCTGAAATCCGGAATTTCAATAATGTTATCAAAGTTGTATTTCTAGAGGGCCGTGGGGGGGGGGGAGGGGACTGTTCTCCACACGAATAAAGTATTTAGGATTTTCTTTCGAGTAAAATTACCCTGAAATACAGCCTTGTCCACCCGAGCGCAGTTTGGACGAATTAGTTCCACAAACTGGGGGTTCGAGGAACAAGTAACAGGTAAGCTACGACAAGTTCCTTGCGTGATACGCCCGAAGTTCCTCGAACCGCGCTTGTGTGGACAAGGTCTCAGAAAAGTGATAAATTAGAGAAAATTCATTTACTTAGCACATTTTCTTTGCGTTGAGAAGGGAAAATTTTGCGTCAAAGAAATGATCAATGACGAAAAGTAAAATATCAATTGAGGCGGAGAGTTTTATTCCGGTCTTATAGGATCCTCTCACGCTATCGTTTTTTTCGTTTTTTTTTATTTTCTTAGTGCAATGTCCTTATCATATAGGCTTATTTTTTAAGTCCGATGTATAGCAAGAAAGACAAATATAGGTGTATTTAATTTTTGTATGGGATGTTGAAAAATTGAAATTAAAATTGTATATTCCAAGTAACAATCGCAAAAGGAAAGTAGGGAGATCTCACGAAAAGGGTCAGAACGTAAGGGAATAAAAGCAGCTGAATTAAGAATCTTACTTGAAATCCCGTTTTTTATGGATAATGGGGAGTCCATCTTTGTACCATTCAATTTTTGGCTCCGGGTAACCAATCACACTGCATGTCAACTTCACCCTGGATCCTACGGTGGTCGATCGATTGGACAATCGACCACAGAAATGAGGTCTTGAGTCTGTTGTTTTCTAAAACATACATCGCCAAAATTAAAATTTGTCTAATCGTCGTATGTATTAGTTTCAAATTTAGTCAAAAACTTTATGAGAGGACTTATTTTACTGCTGCATTACCTACATGGATCATACCATAGCGTCTAGATAGTGAAATGAAAAGGCATACAAATATTTCTACAGTTTTGCAGGTGAATATCGTGCTCGTTTCTCGCGCAAAGTTCAAAGTTTTAGATATTTTCTTCGGGTGATGAGGTCCCTGTTCACAGATCCGGTCACAATTTTGAAGCAAAAAAACTTTCTCGTACATCCGCATCAACGAAAAATAGCTTGGTCTTTTTCCCGCTGATTCAGAGAGTTTATCGCAGTATAGAATACTGCTGTGCTAAGGAAGAAAGCCGTATAAACATTCGAGAGTTGCCAAATTTTCTCAGATAAAAAATGTATTTTCTAGGAAACTATGCATATTTTCCATAAAAATTTTCAGAATTTTTAGAATAAATTGCGTAAAAACTTGTCGAAAAATTTTTGAAGAAAAATATTCACAATTTTTGTAGTTGATAATTTTTGTATTCAAGGAAATATCGCAACGTCTGAGGGATCATAAGGCGTTCTTCCTCAGCACGGGAGAGTAGTTAGTTGGGGCAAAATAAGAGTTAAAACTATTTCGACTTCCAAGGGAATAAAATTGCATTTGCACGAAATGAAGGAGAACGTGAAGTCTAAACTCTTTTCGGCTGACTCGGAGACTTTAACGCAGATGCAGAAAAGTTGGATAAGGCTAAACAATGTTACGACTATTTTGGGTTCCAGGAGGATTAAATTGCATATCCAAAAAATGAAGGAGGTCTTGATGCTCTATATCATCTCAACTATTCGGTTTGTCGAACTCAACTCTTAGTTCGTGTGACCAAACTTATGAGGTTAAACGAACCGATGAAAGAAATTCGGTTGCATGAACCAAACGTTCAGTTACGCAAAAAAATAAATTTTATTCTGTAGAGTGAACGCTAAACACACTGATTTTTACGAATTTTATGACAAGGACGCTAATATTTTGTAAAAATTATTGCATCGAACGCACTGATTTTCACAAAATTAGTGCAAGAGCGTAGAATTTCTGAGAAAATTACTGAGCAAGTGTTGAAATCGTGAAAAATTTACAGCAAAAGCGTTGAGTTTTTAGAAAATGAATGCAACCGCGCTTAATTTTTACAAAGTTACTACGAGCGCACTAATTTCTGGTAAAAATTACTGCGAGCGCACGCAGTGTAGTAATGCGTAGGGTGAATCTGTGTAGGCCAAACTTTCTACACCTCTGAGGCGTCACTCAGAAATTAATAAAGAATGTTAAAAATTAAAGATTAGTAATGAGCAATACTTATTTCTAAAATCTTACCACTTTAGGATGCTGATCATGAACAATACAGCGAGAATGGACCTTGGAGTAATGATACATCTCATCATCAGAAACGACACTTTCAGACCATTTCGTCCTCAGAGGTGATGCATATCTGCCCGAATTAGACAAATAATCGGAATGCCGGTCAGCCTTAGAGCTTATGTAATTATAAGCCATTCGGTCAAAACTACGAGATCTTGACAATGAGTTCTCTCTGAGCGTGTAATCGTCCTCAGATTCCGAAACACCAAGTCGGGAGTCACTCCTGCCTTTATATGAGTCCACAGGTGATCCTACCCGCTGACTGGTCAGTCGATCCGTAAGGTCAGGTGTATATTCTCTCTTGTAATAGTTCGAGCTCAGATGCATCTTCCTGTTCAACTGATGAATCAAATCTGGGCTCCTAGCTACTCCAACAGGTGATCTACTGACGTATGGTGATCGAGCTCTTTCTAGGGGTGATTTAGTCCTTGAATAAGTAGAACTGTGGATATCAACATTATCCAAGTTGATTCGTTTATATTGATAATCCCTTGCGCTGTGCGTATTCATAAAGCTCGGTGACTCTGAGGTAGCCCTTATTTCAGATCGTGAGACGCTCCTCCTGCTGTGCTTAAGTTCTTCGGAGCACTGATCTCTCAACTTTTCTGCAGTGACTCTTAAATCATCCGTGATTTCGTATTTCTTAGTAACGTAACTACCGTGAGTGGATCCACGTAGAGACGTTCCAGAATAATGGTCTTTGGCAGTTTGACCAGTAATCGTGAGTTCTGCAGCTGTTTTTTTGATTGCTGCTTTTGCCCCTCGATTAAATGTGTCATTATTTTCTGTTACGTAAACTTGCTTCGTATGTGTTTCAATATCCTTATTAGTTTTACTTATTATCTTTTCATCTGCCACTCGAGATAGTTCCTCATTTGCTTTGCGACTGGACAATTCATCAGTGCGACCACATTCTTTTTCCTCGGACTTTGCTTTGACGTCTTGATGAGTAATTTCCTTCGCTCCCACTATTGTTTCCTCTCTAACCTCGAAATCAGCCTTCTCTTTGGCATTACGCTGAACCTTCTCTTCGGTTTCTTTTTTGACCTTCTCCTCAGACTTCTGCTTTGCATTTCCTTCTTCTTCACGTTTAACCTTCTCCGCAGCTTCCTTTCTGGCTTGTTCTTCAGTCCTCTTTTTCACTTCATTCTCTGCCTCGCGCTTAGCTTTTTCTTCTGCCTCACGCTTAGCCATTTCATCTGCATCACGTCTAGTCTTATCTGCAGCATCCTTTTGTGCTTTATACTCAGCATCCTTCTTTGCTTCTTCTTCTGCTGCAAGTTTCGTCTTATCTGCGGCTTCCTTTTTGGCTACTTCCTCAGCCTCAAGTTTTTTCTTTTCCTCTGCCTCACGTTTAACCTTTTCTGCGACTTCTTCCCTGGTCTTCTCCGTTGCTTCTTCCTTCGCTTTTTCTTCTGCGTCACGTCTCGCTTTTTCATCTGCTTCCTTCTTTGCTTTTTCCTCTATTTCCTTCTTTGCTTTTTCTTCTGCTTCAAGTTTCGTTTTCTTCACTGCCTCCATTTTGGCCTGCTCCTCTGCATCCTTCTTTGTTTTCTCTTCTGCTTCTTTCTTTGCTTTTTCTTCTGCTTCTTTCTTTGCTTTTTCTTCTGCTTCCTTCTTTGCCTTTTCTACTGCTTCCATTTTGGCCTTTTCCTCTGCTTCCTTTTTGGCTTTCTCTTCTGCTTCCTTCTTTGCTTTTTCTTCTGCTTCTTTCTTTACTTTTTCCTCTGCTTCAAGCTTCGCCTTCTCTGCTGCTTCCTTTTTGGCTTTTTCCTCTGCTTCCTTCTTTGTTTTTTCTTCTGCTTCCTTCTTAGCTTTTTCTACTGCCTCCTTCTTTGCTTTTTCTTCTGCTTCTTTCTTTGCTTTTTCCTCTGCTTCAAGTTTCGCCTTCTCTGCTGCTTCCTTTTTGGCTTTTTCCTCTGCTTCCTTCTTTGCTTTTTCTACTGCTTCCATTTTGGCCTTTTCCTCTGGTTCCTTCTTAGCTTTCTCTTCTGCATCCTTCTTTGCTTTTTCCTCTGCTTCCTTCTTTGCTTTCTCTTCTGCTTCCTTCTTAGCTTTTTCTTCTGCTTCAAGTTTCGCCTTCTCTGCTGCTTCCTTTTTGGCTTTTTCCTCAGCTTCCTTCTTTGCTTTTTCTTCTGCCTCCTGCTTTGCTTTTTCTTCTGCTTCCTTCTTTGCTTTTTCTACTGCTTCCATTTTGGCCTTTTCCTCTGCTTCCTTCTTAGCTTTCTCTTCTGCTTCCTTCTTAGCTTTTTCTTCTGCTTCAAGTTTCGCCTTCTCTGCTGCTTCCTTTTTGGCTTTTTCCTCTGCTTCCTTCTTTGCTTTTTCTTCTGCCTCCTGCTTTGCTTTTTCTTCTGCTTCCTTCTTTGCTTTTTCTACTGCTTCCATTTTGGCCTTTTCCTCTGCTTCCTTTTTAGCTTTCTCTTCTGCATCCTTCTTTGCTTTTTCCTCTGCTTCCTTCTTCGCTTTTTCTTCTGCTTCCTTCTTCGCTTTTTCTTCTGCTTCTTTCTTTGCTTTTTCCTCTTCTTCAAGTTTCGCCTTCTCTGCTGCTTCCTTTTTGGCTTTTTCCTCTGCTTCCTTCTTTTCTTTTTCTTCAGCCTCCTGCTTTGCTTTTTCTTCTGCTTCCTTCTTTGCTTTTTCTACTGCTTCCATTTTGGCCTTTTCCTCTGCTTCCTTCTTAGCTTTCTCTTCTGCCTCCTGCTTTGCTTTTTCTTCTGCTTCCTTCTTCGCTTTTTCTTCTGCTTCTTTCTTTGCTTTTTCCTCTGCTTCAAGTTTCGCCTTCTCTGCTGCTTCCTTTTTGGCTCTTTCCTCTGCTTCCTTCTTTGCTTTTTCTTCTGCTTCATGCTTTGCTTTTTCTTCTGCTTCCTTCTTTGCTTTTTCTACTGCTTCCATTTTGGCCTTTTCCTCCGCTTCCTTCTTAGCTTTTTCTTCTGCATCCTTCTTCGCTTTTTCTTCTGCTTCTTTCTTTGCTTTTTCTTCTGCTTCTCGTTTCACTTTTTCTTCAGCTTCCTTCTTTGCTTTTTCTTCCGCGTCACGTGTAGCCTTTTCTTCGGCTTCTTTCTTGGCCTTTTCTGCAGCTTCTTGTTTCGCTTTTTCTTCTGCCTCCCGTTTTGCTTTTTCTTCTGCTTCACGGTTTACTTTTTCTTCTGCTTCACGTTTAGCTTTTTCTTCTGCTTCAAGTTTAGCTGTTTGTTCTGCTTCAAGTTTACCTCTTTCTTCCGCCTCCCGTTTGGCTTTTTCCTCTGCTTCACGTTTAGCTTTTTGTTCTGCTTCAAGTTTAGCTTTTTTTTCCGCCTCCCGTTTTGCTTTTTCCTCTGCTTCACGTTTCGCTTTTTCCTCTGCTTCACGTTTCGCCTTTTCTGTGGCTTCTTGCTTTGCTTTTTCTTCTGCATCACGTTTAGCATTTTCTTCTGCTTCACGTTTAGCTTTTTCTTCTGCTTCACGTTTCGCCTTTTCTGCAGCTTCACGTTTAGCTTTTTCTTCTGCTTCACGTTTAGCTTTTTCTTCTGCTTCACGTTTCGCCTTTTCTGCAGCTTCACGTTTAGCTTTTTCTTCTGCTTCACGTTTAGCTTTTTCTTCTGCTTCAAGTTTCGCCTTTTCTGCGGCTTCTTTCTTGGCCTTATCTGCAGCTTCTTGCTTTGCTTTTTCTTCTACCTCCCGTTTAGCTTTTTCTTCTGCCTCCCGTCTTGCTTTTTCTTCTGCTTCAAGTTTTGCTTTTTCCTCTGCCTCCTGTTTTGCTTTTTCTTCCGCTTCACGTTTAGCTTTTTCTTGTGCTTCTTTCTTTGCTTTTTCTTCTGTTTCACGTTTCGCTTTTTCTTCCGCCTCCCGTTTGGCTTTTTCCTCTGCTTCACGTTTCGCCTTTTCTGCGGCTTCTTGCTTTGTTTTTTCTACTGCTTCCATTTTGGCTTTTTCCTCTGCTTCCTTCTTAGCTTTCTCTTCTGCATCCTTCTTAGCTTTTTCTTCTGCTTCTTTCATTGCTTTTTCTTCTGCCTCACGTTTCGCTTTCTCTTCTGCGTCACGTTTTGCATTTTGTTCAGCCTCACGTTTCACTTTTTCTTCTCTTTCACGTTCCGCTTTTTCTTCTACCCCTCGTTTCGCTTTTTCTTCTGCTTCATGTTTCAATCTCTCTGCAGCTTCCTTTTTGGCCTTTTCTTCAGTTTCATGTTTTGCTTTTTCTTCTGCTTCACGTTTTGCTTTTTCTTCTGTTTCACGTTGTGCCTTTTCCTCTGCTTGACGTTTTGCTGCTTCTTGTTTCTCATAGGTTGCTTTTTCTTCCTCTGCACGTTTTGCTTTTTCTGCAGCCTCACTACTAACTTTTTCCGTGGCTTCTTTTTTAGCCGCCTCCTCGGACTCTTGTTTTGCTTTTTCTTCCGCTTCACGGTTTACTTTATCGGCTTTCACCTCGGTTTCCTGTATTGCTATTGACTCTGCAACATGTTTCTCTTCTGCTTCTGCCTCATGTATAGCTTTTTCTGAAGCCTCTTTTTTTGCTTTATCCGCAGCTTCCTTTTTAGCTTTTTCTTGCGCTCCAAGAGCGGCTTTCTCATCCTTTCTGGCCTTTTCCTCAGCTTCACGTTTTGCTTTTTCCTCTGTTTCACGATTTCCTTTTTCTTCTGTTTCACGTTTAGCCTTCTCAGTTGCTTCCTTTTTGGTCCTAATCTCAGCTTCTTGCCTTGCTTTTTCTTCTGCTTGCCGTCTTTCTTTTTCTTCTGCTTGCCGTCTTTCTTTTTCTTCAGCTGCACGTTTTTCTTTCTCTGCTGCTTCTTTTTTGGCCTTGTGCTCGGCTTCTAGCTTCGCTTTTTCCTCTGCATATCGTCTGGCCTCTGCTTCTGCTTCATGCTTCACGTTCTCTGCGGCCTCTATTTTAGTTTTTTCCGCATCTTGTATCTTTGCTTTTTCTTCTGCTTCACGTTCTGTTTTTTCTTCAATTTCTTTTCGTGTCTTTTGCTCAACCTCAATTTTGGACTCTTCTCCAGCTTCTCGTTTTAATTTAATGCCCACTTCCGGCGTAAGTCCTTCTTCAAGTACTTGTTCTGGTACGTTTTTCGCCTCTTGTTTTAGTTTATTTTGAGTATCAGACTGTTGTACCAACGGTTGTTTCATTGCCGATGCATTGATTAGCAGTTCTTCCACCAGTGTTTCACTTGCAACTTTTGTCTTTTCTTTGAAATTTTGGTTGACCAATAAATCAGAAACTTCTTCGAACTCTATACTTGCAATGGTCTGAAAAGCGTCCGACAAATTTTGCAATAAAAGATTTTCATCGGTAGAGATGCTTCGACGTTTACTTGCACGATTAATGTACGGTGCAATGTCATTTATCTCGGATTTTATTATCTTAAAAGGTTCTACAAGAGTCGTTATCTCACTTTCAGTTATTTGCGGTTCCAACATGCATGCTGTTAACTGCTGTCTTAATTCATCTGCAGTCTGATCTAAGATATCTATGTGTTCAATTAAAGCTGTGCTTATTTTTTCTGCTACTGTGCTATGTTTCACATCTTCTATCTGTTGTAGGAGGACTGTAATGGGCTCTATCAGCTTCTCCAAATTTAAAGCCTTGCTGTCCTCGACGTTGAGGCGTTCAAACGCCTGGATATCATGATGAAGAGCGGCTAAATATTCCCGAAAGTTCGAGACTGTGTTTTGCACGGTCTGAGGTTGAAGTGTGTTTAGACAAAGTGCTTGTTCCACAGAAAAAATGTGCTCTTGAATATTTTTAATTGACTCTTTCAAAATTGTAACGGGCATCTCGCTTGGCTTGTCGATTAAGGCTTTTAATTTGTTTTCAGTTACTTTGAGCTTTTCAGAGACAATAGCCAGATTTTTTATATTATCTGTGCATTCATAAAATATATCATTTGTGACACCCTCAGAGGCATGATTCAAAATACCGTAGATTTCGTTATCAATGCTTGAGATACAATCAACCATGTCTTTTACAACAAATTTATTCAAATCTGACGGATTGAAGGAGGCAACATTATTTGCTTGATTTTTCAATAGTTGGACCTCGCCGTCTTCCTTTGATCCCCATTCAATGACGGCTAAATTCAAAATTTTTAAGGGTGTTTTTAGATCTTCCAGTTGCATGAGCTCAAAAGAGTTTCTCTCGAGATTCTCGTTTAACTCATTGACGATTTCTTTCAGATCAGTCACCGCAGCTGAGAGTGACTCACACTGGTGAGCATTGAAAACATTTTCTAGAAGACATACTTGATTTTTCAAACGCAGCAATGGAACATCAAGATTCCCTTTTACAGAATCAGGAGTCAAGCTGTTTTCATCAATTTCTGTGTTTTCCTTGAACTGTCTCAGGCTTGTTTCAAAGAGTTCAATTTCATCGATAAATTCGAGAAGGGAATCTTGAACTGGAGACTCATTATCAAAATTTTCAGTACAGTCAATTGCAATGTTTTTACGGAAGTTACGTATAGTGGACAAAACGTCATTCACAGACTCGAGTTGGAGATCAATAGGTATAATGCTGTGTTTCCTTTTGCTCTCCAAACTCGACGGAACTTTAGTTTTTTGTTTAGTTTTACTTTGTTCCTTCGCCTTTTTCTCTGGCTCATTTTGCGAATGTTTCACCGTCTCTTTTTCGTTTTGCTTGCTTGGCGGCGTAGAGGTATCTGGTTTTGGTCCTGTCTGGGTTTCTTGAAGTTTTAAAATGCTGTCATCTTCAGTGGCGTTAATTATAGCAGTAGATGTCTCCTGTTTTGGCATATGTGACTCAGAAATATCCATTGCCTGTTCAACATCCTGATGAACTACGTCCAACTCCATTTTCTCCCCTCTTTTCTTTATTTCATTTAATGAAAGTGGTTGAGAGTGCTCATCGTGTGACGAAAATTCAACGTCCATCTTTATTTCTTTGTTCGGCTGCTCAAAAACTATCCCTTGACGTGGTAGCTCCAATTTCTCTTCTTCTAGTTCTTCATGTTTACTTTCTTGAGCATCCTTGTCTTGGCTTTTAGTCTTATCTGTTTTAGTTTCTGTTTTCTCAACCAACCCTTCTAGGGCCTTTTTCGGCAAGGGCTCTTCAACTTTAACTTTTTGTTCGATTGTCATTTCTTCGACATCTTTGGTCTTTCTTACTTGAGACTCTTCTGTTTTACCTGTCAACTTAGTCTCTCTTTCTTTTGGTGCTTTTACTGCAATATCTGCACTATCAATGGCCTTTTTAGATACGTCCTCCAATGTGAAAGTGGCAGTTTTTAGACCATGTAACTGCTCTGCTAAATTTTCGATGGGTGTGACGTTTTCAGCTAGGACTGATACAAATTCAAGGAGATTCTTCGTTGTGCAGAGGATATCATGACTATCCTTCAGTGTATCGGCGAGTGTGTGTATACTTTTTTCAACTACTGCTAAAGGGATGTCAGGATGGTACTGGATCTCATCCTGCAGTTGAACGAGATGCTGCTGTAAATTTTTTAAAGTGTCTGTAATAGGGGTGCGATCTACAGCCGCAGGATTTGAACTAATCCTCATCGATTCGTCAAAATCGTGCAAATTCTGGACAAATGTCTCCAAAACGAGGGCTGTTTCACACAACATTACTTGCATGGGTGTTTTAACTCCCTCGGTCGGATAAGTTCCTTGGGTCGTCTTTGCATATTCATCGAATTTTGTGTTAAGGTTTGATGCATTTTGAACAAGGTTACTCAAACTAGGGATGCGCGTCAAATTCTTATTTTCAGTAGACTGGAAAGAGATAACATTACAAACCTTCGTTAAATGAGTCAATAAAACCTGCATTGGTTGAACTATTGACTGCAATGTAAGAATACTGTACTCAATGGATGCTGGCTGATTACCGTACTCAAAGGAAATTTGATCTTGAAATTCTAATATGTGCCTTTGAAGGTCCTGCACGGTCCCACGTAATTCATTCAGTTGGTATGAAAAATCCTGAGAGGATATTTTCTGCTCAATGGCTGACAAAGTTTTTTGCAACGTAGCAAAAGGCTCTTCCAAATTGCTAAGTGATTGTGTGCCCAAATTTTGCTCGTCTTGATCATGAATTTGACGCCCAATAATCTCTAATCCACATTGAATGGCTTCAAGTGGCTCTGACAGAGTTGCAAAGGAATCACAAATCGCCAAATCCTCAGCAGTTACATTTTGCATTAAAGGTAGCGCTTTTATGGACGCGATGACCTTCTGCAAATCACCAACAGTTTGGTGGACTTTTTTCAAACCTATGTTGGGATCTGAAATAGCAGGAGCAGACTGCAGAATGGTTTCTTCGGCTTTTATTATACTCGTGCAAAGATCGGAGAGAGGGTTTTTCAAGACTTTCAATGCATACACTATGTTTCCGGCGTCAATATTTTCATCTGGATGCAGATCGACGATTCTATCATGATAAAATGAAACACACTTCTGGGCTTGGGCTAGAGGCTCAACCAGTTCAATGAGTACTGACTTTTCCCTATCGGGATATAAGAATGAACTGTACTCCTCAAGCTCTATCTGATGCTGCATCACCGATAGTTCCATACGTAACAACTGTAAAGGGGTACTTATATCCTGAGCTAGTTGATATACCTGAGCCCCTGATACCTGATTCAATTTTGATTCATCGGCGAAGGTTTGCTCAAGCTTGTGCAATTCCTCTTGGAAGTTTATCAGAGGTGCTAGTAAAGTTCCAAAATATTTAAGTTTCTTTTGCTTCACAAAGGATGTTTCAGCTGAGGCACATTTATCAATGGTTCTAATACAGTTGATAAGTATTTCAACGGAGTCATCCAAGTTCTTCACCAGAGGCAAGCCTTCTCTCGCGATATCTTCGATTGAAACTTCATCATAATCGATATTATCTAATGCATCCACCAAAGCTTCGATGGGTAAAATCATGTAATCCAATGCTGTAAATGCGGACAGATGTTCGACCAACTTTATGGTCGTGTCTAAATCATTGATTGGATTCGCTAGTCTGTTTAGTAATACTGCACCTTGAGAAACCAACTCTGGACCATCCAATACTGCGGTGTAAGACTCCAGAACTGCTATACAGCCCCTAAGAGCTTTAAGGGGATTGGCTATTAATGCTGTCAATTTCGAAGCAACCTCTTCTGATTCGAAAGGATTTATTTCATTTGACACTACCTCAGAGATGCAATTTAATAAGACACTTTGAAGGTCCCGAAGTGGCTCGATTAAAGGGATAAATTGGTTAAGCATTGCTTCTTCTTTGTCGTAGTTTTCTTTTTTATTTGACAATTCGAGCTGCTTCCCTTGAATCTTTGCTAAACAGTTTTGTAGAGTCTCCGCGTGATTAACGAGCTCTTCGAGGATCGGATCAATTTTGTTGGATAGATTCTTAAGAGCTTCGTCTGAATCTGAAAATTCTTTTTCGATTTCTCTAACGGTCAAAGGTATATCTTCATCAAGTTCAGCCTCCATCTGAGACGGGACATTATATCGCACATCTTGCTCAACGACTGTCACTGCGTTTCTCATGGATTCTTCCAAGCTTTGAGCAACAGTTGACAAAGCACTGAACGAAGATAGCTCAGAGACATCATCTTTCAGTGTTGTAACGCTTTGTTCAACACCTCCTCGGACATCACGAATGGATGGTTGGAACGATGTAACGATGCCTAGAAAAGAAAATTCAAAATGAAAAATAAGACCTACCACTTTGCAGGATTACTAAAAGATTGTTAAAGAGACCGAAAAGTTTGGCGTTTCAAGAACTGAGCCATCAATAAATATATGACGCATCATTCAAACATGTATATAGAATGTATTTGACTGAATAAAAGTGACTGATAAAGTTTACTGCCGCAAGGCTCTCTGCTTAGGGTGCGGCTTATTTAGATACTAGAAGAGAAATAAGAAAAAATAAAGTAGAAAAAAGACAAAGGAAAAAACAAAGTTGGAAAAAATCATGCAGCTTTCCGGTTTCCAAAAACGGTTTAAAAAATCCTGTACAGAATTGACCATTTTTAAAACTCGCACCGACGACTTATTTTGACCAAACTCTGAGTTTTTAACTTTTACCGTTGAACACTTACACTTATATGATCAAACATTGCTTTCCTGTAAGTAACACGCATCGAAGCGAAAAAATTCTTTCGCAAAAAAGTGAAGAGCCTGCAATTTTACATACGATTTACCTTCGAAGTTAAAATTTGTCAAAAAATATCACTGATTGTGAGTAAGCACATTCATCGCACCAGATTTCTCCAAAGGTCGGAAATGAATTCGTGCTTGCTCTCCGATAGAATACGCAAGAAGGTTTCTCCCGTTTAAATTGTCAAAGGAAAAATGTCAAATATGTGAAAGGAATGAGGGAAATTTTTAAAAAATATTGTGATTTATTTTTTTTTATAAAATTAAATAAAAATTAAACACAAGTGGAGGTGTGCAATGTTTCAATCGGAGCTGAATAGGCTTTTTGGCGTATAACCATCAATATTTGCGAGCATCATTTCGGAAATGCGTTTTTGAGATAATATCGAAAAGATGTTGACGCCTGGAGAAGATAAGACGTTCACTTTATGACTGCTGTCGCTGCGCGATAAAAATTCCGGAAGAAAGCGCATTGGATTGCATTTTATGTGTAGCAGTAGAGTCTATGCGCGCCGCGGCGAAAGTTGAGAGAATATGCGGCTTGACGCGCCTTCAATTCCAGCAAGCGGCAATATGGGCGTCACCCGAGGTCGAATAGTTACCTCACAAACGCATTTCAGACATGATGTCAAATATAGATGGCGACACTCAGAAAAAATCCTATTCATCGCCAATTGCAACGTTGCGCACCTCCGCTCAAGTTCCATTTGTATTTAATTTTTTGTTTTAAACGCCAAACGACAGTTTTTCTTAGAATTTTCTGCGAATTTTCCTAGATCATTCCAAACATATTCACAGAAAATTTTGAGGCGATGTTCCAGGTCGTTCGCCTGTTTTTTCCCCCAAACAACACAGAATCAAGCATTGTCCGAGGTTCTGAAACGTTGCAATTAAGATACATATTTTTTCTGAAATTATGATAACAACTGGAAGAAAATGCTAGTCGAAACATATGACGCGTGGTCCGAGTTTAGCGGCGCTATATTGCCGTACTAAGGAAAAACGCCGTATCAGCCTTAAGACGTTGCAAGATTTCATTCAATTCAACCCGAACTTAGGGAAATTTTTAATATGCTTCTTCATATTTTTCAAATAGTTTTGTTCGTAATTTGATCTAAAATATCTGAAAATTTAAAGGAAAAATATGAGTAGCGCTCCTTAAAAATATATGTATCGTCCGGGGAAATTGGACAACTCTCAAATGTTCTTATGGCGTTTTTCCGCAGGACGACAATATTATTGCCGCGCCATCTAGCCAGCACGCTTGCTCGTGTCATCGTCGTAATGTGCCGCGAACTTGTAAGATACCTAATAATTTTAAAATTTATTTTTGAAAAATGCGTTTTTTGAACTACAAAACCATCGACGCGACGGTCCGATTTGTTTGCATATTTTTTGATATTTCCGGACTAAATGTCTGTAAAACATATTTCCAAGCTGCGGCACAAATCGTCGCGACTTTGACGTAAGATCGTATCTCGATTTCCACGTGAGCCACGTTTTACATATGAGTCAATGCTTTCTGGGGCTCATCAGTGGCGTAGCTTGAATGATCGATTATCGATATTGTTCCATTTGAAGCTGTAGTAAAGAGTCGATTATCAAGGTGTTCGCTGCGAACACCTTGATAATCGATCCTTTCCATAGATTAAAATAGCAGATCAATCGACATATCGCAAAGCACGCCACGCCACTGGGGCTCATGTGGAAATCGAGTTACGCCCTTACGTCATGTCAGAGGGACGACGAAATATCTAAAGTTTGAATTGTTTTGCTGAGAGATCCTTCTTCCTACGGCCTACGGGCTGTCACAAATACGAGTATTTCATGTTGATAATTTTCGATATTATTGATTTTAAAGTTAGAACTTACCGGAAAAGGATTCCGTATCGGTCTCCATTACAGCTTGTTTCTGAATGAGAGCTATTTCTCGGTGCAACTCCTGGAGGGGCTGTGCAACGGATTCAAGAATCGATTGGTTTGTCCGCTCAAGTAGAGACTCCTCCGACCCATCCGCCATCGAATGTTGTTGCTGAAATTGCTGCTGTTCCACGAATGTCAAACTCCTTTCAAACTCACGGATAGGCTGTGCTAGAGTTTCCAGAATGGCAATTCCTGTCTTGCCGGCGGAGTATTCACCGGTTGCGCAATCTTCATTGATCTTCTGCTCCACCAGTTCCAATCCACGTTGAATTTCCGTTATGGGTTGCACTAAAGATTCCAGAATCGTGAGGCTCTCTTGGGCAGAGTATGGTTCATCACTTGATTCTGCCCGAACCTGTGATTCCACGGCCGCTAGTCCCCTTTGAATTTCCTGCAATGACTGAGTGAGTGATTCTAAAACAGATGGATTTTGATCGAAGGTTGTATCAGTTTGATCATGGGTGTCCTCATACACGGATCGCTCTTGACTAATAATACTCTCCACGTCGGAGGTTGTCTCGTGGCCCAAGCTTTCTAGAGACTTTTTATGCGCCTCCGGCGAGAAAGCATCGGAAGACGAAATGTATTCAGTATCACAAGGTGGAGGAGGCTCGACATTCTTTTCTATATTTTGACCTTCGTCTCCCTGACTTAGGGCCTCAACTGCTTGCACGAAAACTTCCTTTTCAGATGAGAGTAATTCCTTCCTCTCAGACGATTTACTTCTCTCTTTCTGTTTTTCATACTCCTCGAGGGAATCGTCTTCCTTGCTGGAAGACTTGGACAATCTTTGAGAGCCTCTCCGTTTCTTCCGTTTTGATTTGGATCCTGTTTCTCTGTCGGTTGAGGCGGAGTCACCGCTGCCATCTTTGGACAATCTTTTTTTGAGGGAAACCTCAGGCTTAGAATCGGATTTTTGCGGGTCTTTCTGGAAGGAAGTATCCGATGAGATATCTGAACTGTCAGATTTCCTCAAAGACTTGCGCTTTTCAAATTCTTGCAGGGAGTCATCGTCGTTCTCTGTGTCGTAGGATTTGGCCCGTTTGAGCGGTTGTTTGTCAACGGACTTTTCACGTGGCTCAGCCACTTTCTGATCTTCGAATGATATGGTTTTCTTCACTTTTTTCCTCTGCCTCTCTTCGTCTGCGCTGGAGGCATCAGAGCTTTTCCTGCCTTTATTAGAATCTGAGGAGCTCTTGCGACTTGAGACCTTTTCTTTCGAGTTTCTTCTTCCTTCCTGACTGTCATCCTTCTTACCTTTCATAGGAGAATCCGAATCCAAGTCGGTGACTTTTGACTTTTTCAGAATTGAAGGTAACTCTTGCACATCAACATCCATAGGTTCTGTTGAGGGCTTCATCGCAGAGACCTCAAAAGCTTTCTTCATTGAAAGCTCTTCCTCTGCACCATCTTTGTCTTTAATTCTTTTCGATTTATTGTCATGCTCACTACTATCCTCGTCAGATTTAGATCTTTTCCTATCTGATTTGCTGGCCAGGCTACCGATGGCACTTTTATAGCTTTCCATGTCATCAGATAACTGAGTCACAGCATCAGAGAATGAGTCACTAGTTTTATGGGATAAACTCTCGCTATTATCGGACCTCTTCCTTGGAGGTTTTTTCGGAGCCAAAGTGACTTTACCATCGGAGTGAGTCACCGTGGAGACGATGCTTGCTTCGCGTTGTCGCTCCGAAAACACGCTGTCGTCGAAGTCTTCCATTGGTCTTTGCGAATACTCCTCAGCAATCGAAATTTCTTCGAAATCGGCATCGGTTCGGAGATCGTCCTCAGCTGGGCCACAGAAATCGGTGGTGACGTCAATTACGACCGCTTCCATGAGAAGATTTCCGGACGTGGACGTCTCTTTCACGAAACGTAAGGGTGGTAAGTCGATGACATTATGCTCTGAAATTAAATTTAAAATAAGAATTAATGAAGCTGCTGTTTGGACAGGTCTTATTATTTTTGGTTGATCTGCAAGATTAAATCATCAAAACACAATTCTATAACCAGCGCAACGGACCCATTCATTATCCTTTCATTTTTCTGTGTATGGACATGATACAAATTGACCTGATTAAAAATTTTAAAACTCGGTTCGGCACCAAACATGTACGAGTGTTTGTCGAGATCTTTCGTCAAACCAATAGTTTGTGCTCATTTAAATGGGTTAAAATTGCCAAAACTGATTTTAAAATTATGATCCAGAGTCATAGGAAAATAAAATACTGTGACACATCCCAGCTCTGTAAAATTGTTCCACGGAAATATTTCATTTGGCAAATCATGGTGTAGTCCTCCCCTCCCTCCATATTAAACTTTATTCGTTCAATAATCATTTCCCCCATTTTTCCAATTTTTTTCTCACTGTCAGAAAATTCATCGGATTTTCACATTAAAAAAAGCTGATGTTGTAGCGTCTTCATGATTTCAAATTATTCACGGCATTCTAGTTGGAGTAATGATTTAATTCTGATTTGCTGTTCTGGTTCTCTGTTTTATACATTTATCCATTTTTTGTTCATTTGCCGGGCATTGAAAGAGTACTTTGAGGTTTTGAGGTGCACTGTATCATTAGCTTGGCGTTTTAAATTTTGAAGACTCAAGAGTCAAAAAACAGTAATCCAAATTTTCGAAATGGGCGAAGGTATCCTTATTAACAGAGGAGCCTTGGGTTAAATTACAAGGATACAGGAAATGCAAACCAACCTGAAATATGCTCTGACAGCTCTTCTGCATACATCTCAACTATTTGTAAAGCCTCCTCTTCCGTTAGATCAGGCGTTTCATAGAGAGAAACGGACACTTCTTTGCCGTCGAAAGAGAACGACACCTCTCGGTCATCGGCGGTCAAAGTATGTTCAGTTTCATACATTTGAGAAGTTCGCTCTTCTTGAATTGTGGATAAGGATAAGTCTCGCGTTACGTGTAGATCTGCTGGAGGCCGGCTGTCGACAACTTGTGCTCGATCTGAAATTTTAAGCAGAATAAAATGATCATTTTCCCGAAGAAAATGTTTATTTTTCTGAAAAAAAAAGGTTCTGAAAAATGTTCATTTTCCTGAAAAAAAAAAGGTTCTGAAAAATGTTCATTTTCCTGAAAAATTGTTCACTTTGAAATTGAGTTTCTACGACGCCGATGTATTGCAAGGGTAACAAGTTTAAATGGGAGCTGAAAGTAGGTACGCAACTTTGGACTCTTTTTTTTGCGAGTTAAATAAAATCTGGGAGTAATCATGAAAACAATTGAAAATTACTTGACTAGCTCATTTGTATTTTTGGGACTAAACTTAGGAGAGTAAATTGGTAAAGACAAATGGATCCGTTTAACTTTTTTCGATCAAACCTGATTTCCTGCAAAAATTTGCGAAGAAGGCTTTCTGCAGATTTTTCTGCGTTGTGGCATTACATTGCAAGAATATAAGAACATTGACGATAACTTCATGTAACTTCTTCTACTTCTTCGGCAAAACTTATTTTCTGATCGTTGTCCATGTTGCATAAACATGGGAATGAAGGCGCTTTTGCTTGCCGTGACCTAAACAGTCTTCTCAGCATTTGTATAACCTTTTAGAATGTTTCATTACAATAATATTTGATATTTCGTATAACAATTACATAATATGCGATTTTCTTGGTGTTATCTGTGTGCTGAAAATGAAATTTAACATGTAGAGGAAGGAAGAAATTAGCACACGTTTATATTTCAAAAACCGTGATACTTGCCCTCGAAGCCCAAAAGAGACGCAGAACTTGATACACTGCCCATACAGTTAACAGCTTCACAAGTGTAGGTCCCAAGACAGCACTTTCCATCTTGTCCCGAGATGATACGATGAATATCACCTGGTTGTAAAATTTTTCCATCTTTGTACCATTTTAGCACCGGTTGTGGTACACCGATTACCTAGAGAAAAGGATTGAGCCTTTTTGAGAAGTAATTTACAAGCAGAACACCATTTTTGACTCAACACAAGGGAAACCATTAATCCATCTTGCTGATAGCATAAAAGATCTTTTACGAACATATTCTCCTTCCATATATATGTAAATGAGAGTAATCCAGGCGGAGTGTGCGAAAATTTCAAAATTATGAGTTGATAAACGCTGACTTTGCGAGTTTAAATATTTGAGCCAAACGGCCATTCGGCCCCGGCGTGCTGCCATGCCAGCGCGGCATGCGCACTGGCGCCTACAAACCTAACAGGGATACTTCACGCATTGCGCAATGCGTGAAGTATCCCTGTTGGGTTTGTAGGCGCCTATGCGCGTGTCGCGCTGGTCGCCCTCGCCTGGCGCGCCGCACAAAAATCCATAATTCACAACTCTACAATTAAATATTTTTTTTGGATGTTTGTCATCTTCATGATATTCCTGACTCACAATGATGGTCCATTTTCAAATTTTTTGCCCAAAACTATATTAAATTTGGGTAGAAAGTGGACGGAAAATCGGTCGAGAATCACTGGCCAATAAGAAATACACGGGAAAAAGGCGCTAACTTCAAATAAATATTTCTCGCTTGAAACGCAAAATGCTCTGGGTGGTTAACATTTTCTTAATCTTCAGATATCCAACTTCAATCCTACCAAAAAGATTTTTCGACTTTTTGCGACTATCAGAGATATTTAAAGTTAAAGTTTGGGTGTTTGGCGTTGCTTTTACATTGTTAACATAGGGCTGATTAGAGGTTGCCAACTTCCGATGGACTTCTCTCGGGAAATACGGAAAAATATACCGAGATAATAACATTTTCTTATCCGTCCGATGTTCTAGTTTGACAGTGCCAAAGGGTTTTCCTTAGTCGGTTCTACTATCTCTATTATTTAAACTTAAGTGTTTGGTTTTCAACCTATAATGCATCAATTCATGAGCCTAGCCATTCAGTTCATTGTTTTTACAAAGCTACATATGCAAGAAAAACCAATCCTGCAATTTGTTGTTTGAATAATAAAGTCCACGGAGGAAAACATCGTTCTCTTACAATGCACATAGTAGTCCCACCACTACTCCAATCGTAGTTACAATGTTACTTTGGTGGTATCAATTAGCTCGGTCCCGGCAGCATTGGAGCATCGTTACCAAGACTGACATAATTTTCATCACAAAAGTACCATTGTAGGTAACAACAACTGGAGAAGTAGGTAGGACCTGGATTCCATTGTAAGCATTGTCAGCGAAATGATGTTTTTTTTCTCCTTGTTTGCACAAAAACACGAAAACGAGGATGTTTGAGATCAACTCTTTAAAAGCCTTCATTTCTTCATTTTTTTAATTTGAAAATAGACTAAAAAGACATTTACCTTACACTCTAGGTTAACGGCCCCCTCTTCTGACATCACAGCTTTTAAATTTTCAAGAAAACGTGGTTTCTTGAAATGTTTTGGAATGCTCAGTTTCAAGGAACACGAAGTGACACTTTGACCATAATCGTTTGTCGCCACGCACTTCCATTCCGTCTAAAAAACATCCATAAAGAAAATGATCATAGACCAGTTATTTATGAAGTGTATAGTCTACTACAGTATGGAGGGATACACACGGACAATACGATTTCAAGTAGTTTCAACCACTTTGAAAACATACTCACCATCACAGTTCATCATTATGCCTAAAAACTCTCTGACTCATCAAATTTTCATTCTTTATCAGAGTTTTTTTTAGAGATTCACAAAGTTTATTTCCATATCATTCGGCTATCCTTCAGGTTTAATTCGAGATAATCTTGCTGTCATCAAATTATGACGATGTTTTACTTTAGTAGTTGCAATACTGCCTTGCTGAGGAGGAACGGCGTGTGGGTATTTAAAATTTGCCGAATTATCTCCGATAAAATGCTCACTTTTAAGGAGGGTTATGAGTATTTTCTCTAGAAATTTTTAAGTAATTAGGATCTGATGACGATTAAAATTCTTTGAAATACTGCATTGGATGAAAAATATTGACAGATTTCTAGGGAAGTTCATATTTTATAAAAGGACATTAGGCGACGTCTAAAGGCTTATACCTACAGCGGTTTTTCTTGGCACGGCAAAGTAGGTATGACGTCAGTTTAACGTAGTATGACGTTAAGTGTTCCTGAGAAGCTGTCGTTCGCCTATAGGGTCTAAGGTCATGGACGACCCCTCAGTATGATACACACTATATTATACCTTTTGCATCCTACTTAATTTGAAAAATCTGGACAGTTTGTGATCTAAAAGGCTCTTCATTGCCCGTTCTTTAAAGACATTTTCAAAAATAAGAAGGAAATCGTTGGTGAAAAAGTTTGCTAGAGCCGTTTCCTGCCAAATGCAATGTTGAAGAAAAATCTTTAACGAAAGGATGAAGATAACGAATCCTTTAGAGGATAAAGGAAAAAAAAGTTAGGAAAGCAAAGAAAAGTAGTTCACTAAAGAACAATCTTACATACACACCTGGTCAATCAGTTTAAGGCACTTGAGTTTTAAGTGACTAACTCCAAGCGCCTCTTTAACGATTTGATAATCTTCACAGTCTTGAATTTCTTCATCATTTCTAAACCAATTGATTTTTGGTTCTGGCGCAATACTAACTGAAATAAATAAAAAGCAACATGGACACAAGATTATACGTGCATGAATAATAGGTGCATGAAACAAAATCAAGGGATAAAATCCAAAGCCTGACACTGACACGAAATTACATAATTTTTCGTTAAATTTTTTTCCGTATAGAATATATTATCCTTAACTTATCTATTTCAAAGACCAGATTTTATTACATATCCCGGATCTTAATGATACGTATAGCTATTTGTCTTGATCTACCATACGTTTCTTTATATTTTCAGAATCTAAACGTTAACTTAAACATTGTCAATAGATACCATGAATTTTTAAATCGAATTCTCCAATTTTAGCTTGAAATTTAAACAAAATATCCTGCTAACAGAGAAGAGAAATCAACGAAGTTTACAAGAAATTACGTTTACGAGCTTTGCAAGAAGTGAATGATGTATGACAGGAAGTCTGCAACATTGCAAACGGAAATACGTGGTTTCCCACTTCGGCCATCAAGTTGCTGTTTGGTAACTTTCAAGTTTCAGTAAGGTGAATTTCAGCCTACAATCATGGCAGCCCTCCTACTGATCACGGTTAAATAATCGGCTTCACCTCGAAAAAATTCTGACATTTTTTTAATAACGATTCCTCACACTGCTTTGATTTTGCTCGATAACCGTTTCAAAACTTACCTTGAATGGTGAAGCGGAATTCTTCGTTAATTTTTGCCTCGCAGCTTTTTAGACCGAGGATAAAGCGAGGTGGCTGATTATTTGAGAAAAGCTGAAGCCTTTCCTCTTCAGACAGTTGACTTTGAATATCCTCAACCGTTAACTCGGCACCACTTTTAGCTTCACCCATGCAGTTTTTAGCCACACAGCAATATGATCCTGTAAAATGTACCCGAGGAAGGTATAAAAAATGTTAGCACATTACCTACCAAGTATAAAAAATGGTCTATTACGTCGGTGATGTATTCAATGCATATCAAACTCCTGTGTTGATGAGAAAAATTAATACAAAACATTCTTCAAACACACCATATTTATACGAGAAGAATAAATTCTGTCTCTTTGATGTACAACGATTGCTCATCATATTCCTTTCCCTATCAAGACCCTGCAATAAATTGAAATTGTATGGTGGAATTATTGCTACAGTATCGAAGTGTGTAATCGGGTATGTTGCCTGTCTACTGATTAAAGGCAAACGGCTTGAAATAGCTTAAAATTTGAAATAAGTTGCAATTTTTCCACTTCTACGTGTGCATTTGAATCATTATACCTCTAACTGTTTTAAGAAGATTAGGTCATATATTGATAAAATTTATTTTGAATCCATATTTTGGTCACTTATTGTTTACCTCAATGGGGACAAGAAATTATCGTTTTTAATGAGAAAAAACAAACTGTCGATTTACCTAAGGAGTTAGTTCCAGTGAGCTGATAAACATCTCCTGGCTTTAATTCTTGTCCATCTTTGAACCATCGAAGGTGTGGTGTCGGGAAACCGACTACTTTGCATTCAAATGACACCAAACCTTCTTCCGTCAGCACCGCTTTCAGTCCTTCTAAGAATTTTGGCTTTCGGTAATTTTTAGGGACTAGGTAAAAAGGAGAAGAATAAATATTAATTAAGTATGAGTTATAACTGGTAAAGTCATAACTTTCTTAAGCCGAGAATTTGTGATGGAATTGAAGCTTCCATGTTGCATCTTGTATGATTTTGGTGACCTGTTGCTCCTTCATTTTCAGAGTGAAGCTTCAATGGACGTAGTTCTGCTAAAAGGAACTAAGTGCCATTTGAGGAAGAAGGGGATTGCGGGTTAGATTTGGTGCTGCAGATCGCGGAACTCACCCCGCCCTATGCTTACAATGCTTGTCCATGGCGCTTAGTTCCGTTTTACAGAACGCGCTATCCGGGATTCTAAAATCCTCACAAAAAAATCAAATTGGCACTTAGTTCCGTTCAGCAGAAATACGTCCAAATTGAATGCTCTAGCTCATTGATATAGTTCTTGATTCGTTAGAGACAACCAAGTTTAATAGCCCTTGAAGGAATACAATTTTTGAAGTACAGATTGAAGAACCTTGAACTTGAAGCGAAAGATTACATAGATTTTAACTCAAGAGTGTGTTTCCTCACTTTGAAAATTAATACTACTGTAACTTCAAACAAGTTCGGGCCATATTTTTTAGTGTTTTTCCTCTTGTTGTCGAATTCAATTTATTTTTGGGTGAAAATACTTACAAACTATTTTTATGCACATATCGCTGATTCCCTGGCGGATGAACGTAAATGTTGCTAAATTCTCCACGCAAATTGCATTTTTACCGGAAGAATCTGGGGCAGTTTTAACTGAAAATTTTACGGCTTATTCTTCTGATCTCATGCAAAAATTAGTAAAATTTTTGACGGAAATTGCACAGGTACATTCTTTTAAGAAATTGAATTGATTAAGTTTGTAACCTTGGAGTGTAGTTACGTTCCATCGTCCGAAAACGATATATGTGTTAAAATGTAGCTGTAAGATCGAGATAAATTTTTTTTGAAACATCATGATTTCACACTTACTTATAAACTAACGTAATATATAAAACTTCAAACATCGCCATGACTTCTGCAAGTTTTAAGTTTTTAGTTTTTTTACCTTAAACCCTGAGACGGAGTAAAAAGTGAGTTTCTCTTACATGTAATATCAAGATGGCAGGAAGTAATTTCTTTGACGCCAGTCACGCTAGTTGCTACGCATTTCCAGATGCCCGCATCGGTAGCATCCAGTGGATTAATTTCTAAACTATAACCGCCGAGCCCATCGGCCATCGTTTTGTACTTTTCATTATCCTCGACGACCCCATTTTCATTGTACCAACTTATATTTTTCGGCCACGGCGGGACGGCAACTATGAAAAAATTTACGAATTAAAGACAGAGATAGGAACAAATTCAATAAGTTCTATTATACAAAGTAAATATTTAACAAAATGAATGAGTAACTAAGAATAAGTGCACACATTTGAACAAAGCCTTCATTTTAACACACGGAAAAAATGAAATCGCTGATTTAACAATTTTGTAGTTGAAAAAAGTGTCTAACACGTTTCAATGTGGATTTTACGATGAAAATGCTAATTTGGTGGTTAAATTAGCTTTCTACTATTGTAAAAAGGTACATTTGAAACATGTCGGACATATTTTTTAACAATTTAATTAATAAATAAAATTAATCCATTTTTTACGTGTATTTAGGACCTGATAAATTATAAATACACATTTGAGGGATTTAATATAAATCACCCTGACTACATGAGACGCTGCCTTTTTTTGCTTTTGTTTTTAGATTTTATTTTTTTACCAGAAAACTAAGCAACACGAAAACTTGGAATTTTGTAAACGTTTTCTGCATTACCCGAGGTAAATTCACAGAATGTTTAAGGGCGTTACCTGAATATTTTAGTGCTTTGTTGAAAAAATAAAACATGACTAAAACATAAACAAACCGAAGCAACATGAAGCGTAGTAAGGCTGATTTTGTTTAAATCCATCAAATAAATAACCATTAATTAATATTGAATGGCTTTATGTACATACTTATACTCTCACCATCAATCTGTTTGCAGATTGCTGTAAGATCATGTATAGTTTTGCTGTAAATTTTATCAGTCATCTAATCATGTCATGAGATTCTCACGAACATTTGAGTGTCAATTTTCACGTTAAGCAATAAAAGTGTATGAAAACACTGAAATTAAGTAAAGCTCAATTCTTCCCCAATATTGTTCGAAAAGTTGATCATTGAATTCAAATTAAATGTTAAGAATCAATTGAAAAAACTCATGGGCTTATTATCCACGCCTTGCTATGCATTTTCATTACAAAACTGCCTTGATGTAGTCGATGATTCCCTTTAAAAAGAGGTAGACCACTCATGGCGGTTAAAATAAGATTAACAAATTCACCTTGACAATCTAACGCAAGAACCTCTCCGATTTTTGATTTGTGATCGGACAGTTCTTTCACAAAAACGGGGGCTGGTCCAGGTGGCAAGAGACTGGAACAAAAATCAATGAAGAGATCAGCGAAGTTCATCAACTGATTTTTGCAAACATAATCTTTTCATCACACGACGGAACAAATTTTGATTAGTTTTTTTTCAGATTTTCGTATGGAGTTAAATATTAAAATTCCGAGCTCCCTCTTTTACTCGAATGCGCAATGCGTGAAGTATTCTTGCGGTCTTATAGGCGCCAATATGCGCCGCGCCGACCGCAATGTATTTGGCGCAACGCATGAAGTATTCCCGCGGTCTTGTAGGCGCTAATGCATTTCGCGCTGACCGCGCTGTTATTCAAACTCGTGAAGTCTACGTTCTCGCCTTATTATTACTATGAAGTTTTGTACACTCTCTAAGACAATATTCTTTTTTTTTTAAATAAGAAGATGGGGAAATTTAAGACGGAGGGTATTTAATTGGAGAAAAAGAGATATTTAAACAGCAGTTACAAAAACTGAACAGTTTATTTTAAAAAAACCTTAATGAAACCTGTCGTTTCATTTTATTGTATAATCAATGAAGAGATCAGCGAAGTTCATCAACTGATTTTTGCAGACAGAATCATGTCATCACATGACGGAACAAATTTTGATCAGTTTTTTTCAGATTTTCGTATGGAATTAAATATTGAAATTCCGAGCTCCATCTTATTCGAAGAGAATATTTTAATTCCTCATTTTTGTCCATATCGCCGGAATCACACGCTGAATGTGGCAGCTGATGATGGAAGTCAACAGTCATCGCTTAACGGCTGAAATTTCACAAATTCGAGTAATTTTCATCCAGATTTGTGTCAAATCTATTCGAATAGTTCAGACAGATCCTACATTAACCGATGGTTGCTGAGCCTTGTCGCTCAAATTTGCGCGACACGCGCAAAATTTAGGCATCGGGCCGATGCCTTCCACAATCAAGCCACATCCAGCTCCCACATTCAGCGTGTGATTCCAGCATTAGAAAAAATTTTCTACCGAACAGAATATTTCTGAGGGTGTTCGGTGCTTACATCAAATTTTTGAAACGAGAATTTTGGAACAAATAGCCGAACTGATATGATATTATAAGTTGCGAATCTCTCAAATACCGTCAGGACGTTCTCGTGTTTCACATAAATTCTGGATAAGAGAAAATCAAATGTGAGTTTTACACTCCGACCTTCATCGTGACCCCCAACCGCTTCGTTGAGTAGCTATAATAAGCACCGATACAACAATTCTTGATCAATCTAAGTTAAATTTGCCTACAGATGAGACTGAAGGGGCTCTAATGTTTTTTGATCACATGGCGAAACATGCCGAAGGTGCGAGCAGTAGGCGGCATGGCATACCTCTGACTACAGCTTGTAATTTTTAAATTCGAATTTATTCTGATCAAACATTCAGTTTCGAAAGAATTATTTCAAAGTTAAATTTATTACCTCGTGGGCACCTGGTTGCCGATGAAGTTAACCTTAGAGACTGAACACGCGGTGCCCATACAGTTGGTCGCCTGACACATGTAGGTGCCCAGAGACGTCGGATCCTTAGGGTTGGCCGAGAGGGCGAACAGGTCTCCCGGCTTGATCTCTTGTTTGTCTTTGAACCATCTCAGGTGAGGAGTCGGAATTCCGACCACCTTGCACTCCAGTGAGACCGTCCCTTGCTCCGTTAGCAATGCCCGAAGTTCCTCCAAAAACTGAGGAGCTTTGTATGCCTTCGGAACTGAAATCACCATAAAAAATTAATCGCAACTCGCAACTCACTAGACAGTAAAATACAGGTATGTAAACATTTATAGTAAGATAAGGGAATAAGAGAAATGTGAAAATTGCGCGACTTAATATTTAATAAAAAATAAAATGTGTTTATTTCGTTTGGATTGGGTTAGAAACCGAGGTCAATTGCATATTAGACCGCGTGTCCCTTTTGGATCTTAACGCGAACGCGAACGCCCATCCAGAGGAACCTAAAACTGAATGAAATAATGCAAAATCGCTATGAATGCATTGCTGAAAAGGAAAAAATTGAACACCCTATCCTGCCTAATCCACTATAGATCAGGTAAAAATCAGATTAATATCTTATACGATCCATCAGGCGGGTCTAAAATGTTAACTCACATTTTGTAAACAGGTACCATTCAGAGGTGCAAAATCTCCACGATCATTTGATCCGCGGATAGCAGGCTCCCTGGACGGAAATGGTGTGAACCGTGGTATCCAGCACGGAGAAGTTACGAATTTTCAACCATTAGAGGACGCGCAGTGGTGTGCGCGCAATGCGTGAAGTATTCCCGTGGCCGCACTGCGTTTGGCGCAATGCGAGAAGTATTCTTGCGGTCTTGTAGGCGCTAATGCATTTCGCGCTGACCGCGCTGTTATTCGAACTCGTGAAGTCTACGTTCTCACCTCATTATTACCATGAAAGTTTTGTACACTGCCTAAGACAATATTCTTTTTTTAAAGTAAGAAGATGGGGGAATTTAAGACGGAGGGTATTTAATTGGAGAAAAAGATATATTTAAACAGCAGTTACAATAACTGAACAGTTTATTTTGAAAAAACCTTAACGAAACCTGTCGTATAATTTCATTGTATATGCGACACTAGATACAAAACGAAAGCTTCAAGTTTTTTTAAAATCTTAATGGATAAGATTTTTTTAATTCAAGTAAAACATCCCACTAACTTTGCATCATTTTCTCCCCATTTCAGCGCGTTTGAAACTCCTTCGAGTCATAGAACTCTTCAATAGCGGGCTTCTTCGGGATTTTGGCTCCAAAAATGGGCAACGAATCATCACGTAATATACTTAATTGGTATAATTTCAGGATATTAAATGAAAAAACACGAGGTTTAGTGATCCATTGCCTTAAAACGTCTACAAATGATTCTGTTTCGATGCATCTTGAATACGCATGACCGATGAGATGCGCATGAAGAGGCACCGGCGCTACCCCGAACTGCATAAAAGTGCAGAGGACGCACATACTGCCGTGCTGAGGAGAAATGGCGTATGAACCTTCGTCAGTTGCCAAATTTCCTTCAATTGAGTACGACTTTTCAAGAAAACTTGTGAATATTTTCCGTCCAATTTTTCAAAGACTTTTCTTGGTAATTAGACTTAAATTATCTGATTTGAAGAAGAAAATATTTATAACTCTCCCTAGATATAAAATTTTATTAAAGGAAATTTGGCAACTCTTGAATGTACATACGGCGTTTTTCCTTAGCACGGCAGCGTGACGCTCAGTTGCATCGGGGGAAGCCGATTGACACACTTCGGGACCTGTAGCCGTTTCATTCACGCCCGGCTGCGGTTTGCGGCATTTATAAGTTTTGATCCGTCGCCAAATTCACTCATCATTCCTAAAATTTCTAGCCCCTCCATTATGACCGCCGTTTGAGTAATGACCGACCGTCGAATTTCCACTTCCCAGTGTTGCCGCCTGAGCTGAGATAAACTCATCAATTGGACAGTTGCGCTAGTCACAGGATGGTATTTTGATGGGTTAAGCTTATAGATATGGGCGGACTCACGAGGCCCCCCCCCTCGCTCCACCGAAAAAAAGGAGGAAGAAAAAGGAAAGAAAGAGAGAGGGAAAGAACGCAGGAAAGAAGAAAGGAGGACGCTTATATTTTGTAATTATTCATAACGGAATCGACCAAATTGACTTTTTATTAATTTGACGAGTCCTTTAGAATTATCGTTTTTTTGTTTTTATTATGTTTATGTGCTCGATGCTGGATGGTTTGACAAACAGGGTTATACCCTACACCGAAAAAAGTAATATGCTGTTTTAGCACCTAGAATGTCAAAAATGTGTCTGGTGATCCCAATATGCTGCCTTCACTGCCCTCGCAGTTACCTTTACATCCTAAGAATGCCAAATCAACTGCGTGGGCAATCAAGGCAGCATCGTAGGATCACCAGACACATTTTTGACATCCTAGGTGCTAAAACAGCATACCATTTTTTTCAGTGTAGTCGCTCGCAGAAGAAGAAGAAGAAGAAGAAGAAGAAGAAGAAGAAGAAGAAGAAGAAAGGAAGAATAAAGGAAGAATAAATTAACTCAAACTATCAGATGCTTTAAAATTTCGAAAATTGTCTGGCGGAAGCACCCCTAGAACCCTTTCCGCCCCCATCTACTTCAAAGTGTCTCGATCCGCCTATGCTTATCGATTGGCAAAATATAATAAGATCTGTTCCAACGTCAAGTTTCTACGTCCAATATTAACAGAGATGTCGCTCATTTAAAAACACGGGATATGACGTCATCCGCCACGGTTGTACATAACGTGATTTCTTCCATTTTGATTTGATCAATCAGGGATACACACATTTGCACTGATTGCTCAGCGTAAAGCACGGATACGTACTGCCGTACGCTCTAGTCACCGTGATTAAAAAGCTCCAGGAGTGTGTCCTTGAGAGAGGCAACACCATTTGGACCACATTTTGGAATTTGAAACTATAAATTCTAGCCCGGTTTAAAAAAAACTGGATTGCATTTTGCAAAAAGGAACCACTAGCATTGCAATGTTGCTAAGATTGTGCAACTTCTTATGTCTTGGAGGAAAAACCCGATTATCCCTTAATAGTTTCTATTTTACTCGCTAAAAACTGTAAATTTAGGACAAAAATTACCATCTAAATTGCATAGTTTTTCACAATTTCCGCAATTTTGTTGCAAAGAATGAAGTTGCACAATCTTAGCATCATTGCAATGCTAGTGGTCCCTTTTTGCAAAATGCAATCCAACTATATGTGCATTGTGACGTGAGCCCTGTAATACATATATTCTTATGGGTCTCAAGGCTCATGTCTTAATGCACATAGTTCCGTTTGACAGAAATGAGTCCATTTCTGGCTCATTTTAGAAACAACATTTATGCCATTGGTTTCCCAATACAGAAAGGTACTTTCATAGAAGAGCCCGAGATAGTGGTTCCTTATTGCAAAATGTAATCCATTTCTCCATCACTCGAATTACCCCCAGCGATAACACAGTGCCAAAGTTGTTGAGTTGGCTGTTGTCTCTGATCAAACCGGCAAGACTGCGTCTGAGTCCCATTGACCTTCTCTCACGGTTGACTGGCACGACTGGCACGTAACGACGTAACGGTGGGAGTCTGCGTACCCCCATCGTCACCAAAACTCACTTCAAAGACGGGAAATTTGGCTCGGATTCTGGGCTGCTCGATTCACCAACTTTCAGGTTTGAATGAGTCCTTAATACCCACGAGTGACCAACTGACCCACCTCACCACTTTCTTGGAGTTGCTTACAACTTTTCAAGTTCACTGTTGGCCGGCCAGGTTGGCCTAGTGGTCAGCGCGTCTGACTCTAGGTCAATAGGTCCCGGGTTCGAATCCCGGTGGTGGCGTCTAATTTTCACGGAATTGACGAGTAGATCTGCTGAAACAGATTCTCCTCGGTCCTAATCCCTGAAAATTAGAAAAGCCTGGAGCATGGAGCCTGATGTCTACGGACACTAAACATTGTCTTAAGTTGGCTGAAGGTGCTATAGACACGAAGCCATTGAACCAGCAGAGAAAAAAAAAAAAGTTCACTGTTAGAAGTCGAGGAAATTCGGCGCTGCGGGTCGATTATTGAAATTTGTAGACAAAGAAGACATAAAAGAATATAGAGTGATCCTATTGGTCAAAATGATTGGTTCTTGTAGACTAAGGGGGTACATGATGGACTAACTATCATGTCTCTTAGGGTGTAGCGAAAAAAACTTTTTTTCGCGCATGACATTCGCTACCCCTGGAAAGTATGTGGTTGGTGCATAAAAGAGCCCACAAAAAATTTCAGCCACCTACGATGACCGGAACCACTGCCACTTTTGTGTCAAAGTTTCGGATTTTAGGCGAAAAATCGCTAAAAACGCAACCCGCAACACATTTCTCGAGGGTTGTCCCGGGGGGCTTGGGGGGTGAATTTAAACATTTTCAGGTAGATTCGACACTATATGACAAGTAATTTCAGCATTAAAATGTCCTATCGCTGATTAAAATAAGGGAACTTATCTTAAAATACCGTAGTAAAATCCTATTATTTTCAGCAAATCGGTGTTCTCGAACTATTCGTTTATTTCATTCAAAGTAGTGATGTTTCT
>NW_017547236.1:3171865-3223355 GCF_001854935.1 Bemisia tabaci
CACTTGAAAGAGGGAATCACTGATTTTCTTCCATTGAAATACACGTAAAACGATCGATTCTTGGTGATAGTTGCTTGCCTCACCTAAACTCGATATTTTCAATGGATTTAAATGGAGGAAAAACATTGTTGCCTACTTGCAAAATCCCTAATGCCACTGCGAAAGACATGCGCAGAAGAATGGAGGCTGAGACTTACTCAAAACATCGAGATGACAGGAACATGAGCTGCGGCCTTGCTCATTCTCGGCCATGCACGTCCACCGGCCATGGTCCTCCAGCGCGATGGGCGAAACCTCCACGCAAAAGAAATTGCCCTCCCGGATCACATTGTATCTTGGATTCGGGGTGATCGGTCGATCGTCGAAAAACCATGTTACCTGTATCAGAAAAAGTCCGGAGGATGTAAATGAATAATTGAAAAAAACTCAAGGAAAAAATCATCGCAGAACTCGGTACAAATGTCAACTCAGTAAGAATGGTCAAATGAGAAATATCATCGATAAGGACCGGTTTGTGGGCTCACATTTAAATCCCGGATCATCTCTACGACTTTTTGCTCATTGAAGACCTAAAATGTTCGGAATGTATAATGATTAGGAGGACATATTTCTACCAAACAGAACTATGTGCAGGTGGGAAAGATGGAGTGTGTTGGTCAGTCGAGAGCCATAAGAATGAATCGGAATTATAAAGCGCCAGTGACGTCGAGTGGCACAACTTCGTGAAAAATAAAATCTTGAAATTTCACATGAAACATTTCATGGAATTTCAGAGATTCATGAAAGATATTGAAAAATACCGGTTTCTTTTCATGTTTCGCAAAGTGTAAAAATTGTGACTTTTTTTCTATTTTTGTGTGTTCGAGTGCGGATCGCATAATTTAGCCCCTGAAGAATATGAAATATTTCACAACCTCGTGAAATTTCATGAAATATTCCACTGAAATTTCCAATCTTTCATTTCCTTCTTACGTTTCATGCTACCCTGGTCAGCGGCGAAGATGAAGCCACGAAACGACTCACCGTGGCATTAACTCATAAACCTTGTCCATAACGCTCTTGACACATGCCCACGATTCATGAGTCCCGCATGCAGTTGGCACATAGTTCCGCTTGCTGAATTGAAAAAGCGGGATTTTACATTCTGTCAAACGGAACTTTGTGCCAACTGTATGCGGGACTCATGAGCCGTGGGCATGTGTCTAAAGCGTTGTGGACAGGGCTCATGAGTTAATGCTTCGGATCGCCGTTCTGCATCTTCATCGTCGTCGCTGACGTCACTGGCGCTTTATAATTCCCACTCATTCTTACAGCCCTCGAGTAACAAGCATACCCCCATCTTTCCTACCTGCACATAGTTCTGTTTGGTAGAAATACGTCCTGGTCATTTTCGGTCTCTACTCATTCCGAGTTTAATACTGGCCTAAACATGGGCCTGAGGGCTGATTTTGACGAAAAATGCGATTTTTGTGCATTTGCAGTCGAATGCCGAAAACTCCCCATTCATTCTCCAAAATTGGCATTCACACCAATGTTTAAGTCAGCAAAAGACCCGAAGAGAGGCCGAAAACGACCAAACCATGATGCATTCCGTATAATATAGACCTTAAATGAGTAAAAAAACCTCAAGTTGAGGAAATTCTGCTAGAATGAGCCCAAAAACGACCTTTGTCGATACCCCTCTTTCGGTCGGTCGACCAAAAATACTTGCAGGGCGATGTGACCGAAAAAAAGTGACTCAAAGTAACCATAAACAAATTTTTCACTGCGTGTATTTCTTTCGAATATCGATACACGATCAAATTTCCGAACCAATTTCACTGCGTGTATTTCTTTCGAATATCGATACACGAACAAATTTCCAAACCAGTTTCCATCAAAGTATCTGGAGTCATCAGTCTTAAACTTGTTACTTCGCTAAATTTCCAAATGAAAACTTGGCAGAAATGTTTCGGCGGCAAGAAATGATAAATGGTGGCGCTCCATTCTGATCAAAATTTGCCAGTCCGTCCAATTTTGATGAAAGAGGACTATTGCATGGTGACTATCAGTCATCAACCGGTCTACTTTAATCGGAATTGGTTCGGAATTTGATCTTGTATCCAGGCCTATGGGCCAGGCTCAGGCTGTCTACCAAAACAGGCTGGCCAAAAATCAGTACTTTTACAGTACTTTTTCAGTACATTCCCATCAAATTCAGTACCTCCTCAAAAGAAAAATTCAGTATTTTCCCAGTACCTCCATTAGACGACATTCGAAAAATTTCGAAAATTTGAAATTCTTGCTTAAATTGCAACAATAATGAAATAAATTAGATCACGCGCCGAGGTGTAAGTGCAAAGCGTGAAGTATTCCTGCGGCCGCTCTGCGTTTGGCGCAATGCGTGAATTTAATCGCGTGTCCCTGTCGGATCTTAACGCGAACGCCCATCTAGAGGAACATAAAACTGAATGAGAAAACGCAAAACCACTCTAATTGCGTTGCTGAAAAAGAAAAATTGAACACACTGCTCCACCTGATCCACTATAGATCAGCTAAAAATCAGCTTAATCTTTGATACGATCCGCAATGCGGGTCTAGTATATTAGCCTTATATTTGGAAACAGGTACCATTCAGGGGTGCAAAATCTCCACGATCCTTCGATTCGCGGATAGCAGGTTTACTAGACGGAAATGGTGTGAACCGTGGTATACAACACGGAGAAGTAACGAATTTTCAACAATTAGAGCACGCGCCGAGGTGTAAGCGCAAAGCGTGAAGTATTCCTGCGGCCGCACTGCGTTTGGCGCAATGCGTGTAGTAATTGTAGTATTCTTGCGGTCTTGTAGGCGCCAATATGCGCCGCGCCGACCGCACTGTATTTGGCGCGATGCATGAAGTATTCCTACGGTATTGTAGGCGCTAATGCATTTCGCGCTGACCGCGCTGTTATTCATACTCGTGAAGTCTACATTCTCGCCTTATTATTACCATGAAGTTTTGTACATTCCCATCAAATTCAGTACCTCCTCAAAAGAAAAATTCGGTATTTTTCCAGTACCTCCATTAGACGACATTCGAAAAATTTCGAAAATTTGAAATTCTCGCTTAAATTGCAACAATAATGAAAAAAAATCCGGACTTTCTCTCGGAATTTCCGCACTTTTTCAGTACTTCCGAACCGCCATTAAAAAATCAGCACTGTTTTCGGACTTTCTGGAAATTCCGGACTTAATTGTAGACACCCTGATCACAGAGCACATAGAGTCGTAATGTAAATGGGAGAGCTGGCGCCATGTTCTGCTCGACGAGTTCCGAGCCCGGTGTGCGCCGAGTTCGGGTCACTTTTTCGATACATGTGCGATCAAAAATGGCGGTGAGGAATACGTGGCGATTCCTATCTTCTTTGTTTACATTGGATGGCGGGGTACCCGTGTATCGCAAACAATCGATTATGTATCGAAAAAGTGACCCGGCGTCACACAGGAGTCTCGGAATACGCGACCTGGAAAATGCTTAAAAGTGGCGCCAGCTCACCCACTTACATTACAACTCTATGTACTCTATGACCCTGATAGACGAAAAATGTGTAATTCTTCTCACCTTAATTTGAGTGGGGCTGGTGATTTCAGCCAGGAATCGGGTCCTGGTGCCGATTTTGGCGGCGAGATCGGAGAGGCGTCTGAGGAAGACGGGAGCGGCGGGGTGTTGCGGCTTGACCGAAAGCTCGAAGCTCCCATTGGCCTCCCCGAAGGGATTCGTGGCGGCGAAGCTGTAGACGCCGCTGTCATCCTGTCTGGCTTTCTGGATCGTCAGCGAGCGCGCCTTCGACGCGTGTCGCATCCGAAACCGCTCCCCGATCAGCCGAACATCCCCTCGTGTCCTGCACAAAACAAGCAAACTCGATGTTAGTGAATTAATTCTTCACAGGCAGGAGCAAAGAATTAAAGGCATTCGTTCAAAATTTACAGTCATACCGATAGGCCTTGTCTTCACAGGACATTTTCATAGGATTTGTCCCAAGTTCGAATCGCAGGAATGAAACTTCTGGGATTTTTCCCAGTTACCGTCTCCATACGGACGAGGCTCATACGGTCCTGCGACTAGTTTGCGCGGGAAGATAAATTAGATAAAGTCGAGTATTTAACCGAGATTAAAATAATAATTGCACTCAATTGACAATTAGACACATTATTTTCACTAAACAAACATGAACAATGGAGTATTCAACAAAATATCGCACAATTTGTTTACACTTCTTCTTTCTCTCTCAGTGGGTCCCAGGAGTAAAAGGACCATACTTGGTACTGGGAAAAATATTGATTAACTCAATATTTTTCCCAACTTCGTAAGTGGGATTTTTTCCTAGGACAAATCTCGTGAAAAGGCCCGTTGAGACAAGGCCTAACATCTCACGGTGTGAAGTTCTGTTATTTTCGGTGTCGGTGGGTCAAAATCTCGTTTCCCTCGGCCCTCCCCCTTGTCCAAATTTTGGCGTGACCCAAAATCACTTGATGTGCACAAGACGACCATGCATCGTAACCTTCCGGCAAAAGTATCACATACGCCATGCGACGTTTCAAAATTGCCGCCGCCATTTTATCTTTTTAAAGAGGAATTGTTAGTTAAATCTGCTCAAAAATTTCACTGACTTTTCTTGGTGCTGCTGATAAAATTCAGGGAAATTTTCAAACAGATGAAACCAACAATTTCTCTGTAAAAAGATAAAATGGCGGCGGAAATTTTGAATCGCCACATGGCGCTTGTGAAACTTTGGCCGGAGGGGAACGATTTATGCACGTTAAGTGATTTTCCGCCGCCATTTTATCTTTTTACAGAGAAATTGTTGGTTAGATCTGTTTGAAAGTTTCGCCGAAAATTGTCGGTAGCACAAAGAAAATTCAGTGAAATCTCCAAACAGTTTCGTTGAAAAATTTTCCGGTGAAAAAATAAAATGGCGCTGGAAGTTTTTAAACGTCTCATTACGCTTGCGATACTTTGGCCGGAAAGGTGACGCAATAAGGTCCTCCAATCCTCCGTGTTCATCTTGAATGAAATCGAACATATCGATTCTCAGATATGACATGTGCAGAAATCAGGGACGCCGACCGGACGGACGGACACACATTTTTTTCAAGTATGTTTTTTTTCTTTTAAAGATTACAGAACAGCAAAAAATGATAACATTTGTCCAAACACCAAATTTCCACGCTCAAAATTAACAGAGCATATCGTCCTTAAAAAAATCGCCTTGGAGCATATCACGGTTTCTGCCAGCCTGGTTTCATCCGCATTTTAAGAGCCCCGTAAAATCAACATTTTCATTTCAACCAACAATAGGGGGATGCCTCGCGAAAAAAAGAGAAACCTGTCAAAAGCTCGCTCTTCCTGACGGTCAAACCAATTGGTGCAAATGACTTAGAAAAAGCTGTCGCCAAGACCAACCACAGAGAATACATTCGAAACCCAAACATCAGTCCTATTATAACGTCATGATGAATCGAAAATCCCACGGTTTTGACGATGGTGTTGGCACTGAGCCAACGTCAGGCCGATGCATCACATTATGTGCGGTTTGATAAGATACGACAGAAATGTTTCCGTGCTAAGGTAAAACGACGTATGAGCCTCTAGACGCTGCCAGATCTCCTTCAATGGAAAACAAATTTATGTATAAAATCGTGAGTATTTTTTTTTTAAATTTTCAGACAATTTTGTTCAATATTTAATCTAAAATATCTGTAAATTTAATGGAAAAATAAACGAAACTTTCTTTAAAAATACATGTTTTATCCGGTGAAATTTGGCAACTCTCGAATGTTTATGAGACGTTTTTCCTGAGCACGGCAGAATGGAGCGGGACAATAGAAATTATGGTAGCAGTAAGTTTCGGAGTTCACTGGCCCCTATAGAGAGACAAAGCTAAGTCAACGCCATTTAAATTAATACTTTTAAAAAGGGCGAAAGTCCAATTTTCAAACTTTTTTGCGTACATTTTTGACGCTCTTTTTACGTGACATTCGCGTTCCTGTGCGTCTGTGACCCACGTTCTAAAAAACGGACTACCGCTGCTTTCTTAGAAAATATGGTAAAGACAACCGGAGAAGATCGATGATATGTTATAGTGATTGGTCGATGTGTCAGAAATTTCCTGACTTTTCCAGTCGCCGCAAATTCCCAGACCTCCCTCCATTTTCCCAGTTTCTCACAACGGCGGCAACCCTGCGAATGATTATTGAGAGTTTCACGAGAAACGGAATTCGTTCAATTAAACAGTCCACTCCGACGCTACTATAAGTCTCTCTTTTCAAAACTTCATTTTTACACATACTGCTCCACGCATACGTCGCTCCTCTGACGTAAGGGCGCGCGTACCTCCATTTCCATGTGAGCCTTGTTCTCTGTACCTATAGCTCTTTGCTTTCCGAGGCTCATTTGAAAATTGAGATACGCCTTTACTCAAAGAAAACAACTTGTAAATCCACCTTCAAGTCCTGCTCTGCCTTGGTAGCAAAGATAGCAGTAAGTGCAAAAATGAGGTTTTGAGAAAACGGGCTCAGAAGCGTCTGACCGAAAAATTGTATCGAAAGAAGCTTCCGTTATCTTTGTCAAATTGCCACTAATCGTCCGAAAGATTCCTTAAAATCGTTTGGATGATTCGACTGATTTTATCTCAATTACATAAAAAGGGTATTTTTTATTTTCATGCTTGGTTTTTGTTAGGCAAGACGACCGTAAGTGCTATCTTCTGCATGCTTTCGCGGTGGCGTTTTGGACACACAACAAACACATTTTCAGGTCAGATATTGGCAGATGAAGGCGGCACTTTGCTTGAAAGCACTGTTTTCATTGGCTCTCTGGAGGAATATTGTCACTTACTGCTGTCTTGTCTGAAACCACGTCATTTTTTGCGCTCTTACGGTTTTTTCAAGTGTCTCATATTTTGATGTTTTAGCTATTTCAGTGATTTCATCTAAAAAGATTAGACGAATTTTGAAGGGAACTCGATTTCGAAAATTTGACACTAAGTACTGCTCTCCTCGCTATCACGGCAATGCTCGTCACATGCTTCTGACAAGAGGGCGCTGCCCTATCGTAGCTGCTTCCACTTAGGGATCCGAGTCAGTGGCGTGGCGTGCTTTGCGATATATCGATTGTTATGCAATTTAAACCTATGGTAAATAATCGATTATTAAGGTGTTCGCTGCGAACACCCTGTTTATCGATCCTTTTCCATAGGTTTAAATGGCATAACAATCGATATATCGCAAAGCACACCACGCTACTGATCCGAGTGCATTCACAGTGACGCGAGATGCACGCATCGCGGCACGAGGAAACCCTCCAGCCACGCGGCATTTCATGGAATCGTTCCAGAAAAGCGTGGTGGACAGTCTGCCCGTCCAGCTGGCGTGGCGGGACATCTCACACGATGAACACGTCTGCCAAATCCAGCCGGGCCTCTCGTCGGAACATCGTTGGTGAATCCGAGTTGACAGTTGAGAAACAATGTATCAGATTTAAAGCCTCCTGAGTTCTCGTGATTCATTAGATTCATTAGATTCATATTGTTGGAGTGTTTTGAGTAAACAATCATTTACCACTTTTCTCACTCGATTCGAGGCCGTGTGAGGTAGAGCGTAAAAGTCATCCCTCCTAAAAACGACCGTGCTCGTGAGTGAAGCATGGTGCCATGTTGAAGTTAGAATGCGGTAAGAATAACATGGTACTCTCAGAGTTAAAATGCCCAACAGTGACCAACATGGCACGACTTTCAGACCAAGTTGGTACCACATGTCGATACCATGATGGCGTTAACATGGTTCCTGTATGGTAACAAAATGGTACCGGGTACCACTGGTACCCGGTACCAGGTTGACACTCTATTGCTGACATATTGTTCATATCATGATCTCAATATGGGATCGGCATCATCGTTTTTAGCAGGGTTCTTCCCGTGACTTGAACACTATAATATGGATCGTGTTTAGCGAAAAAGAACTAGCGCAATCATAGTGTTGTTAAAATGTTACTTCTTCATAATTATCTAGAAAATCTCACACAA
Source organism: Bemisia tabaci (assembly GCF_001854935.1). NCBI lineage: Eukaryota > Metazoa > Arthropoda > Insecta > Hemiptera > Aleyrodidae > Bemisia > Bemisia tabaci. Next base: position 3,179,911 of record NW_017547236.1, read on the forward strand.
TTTTAAATATTTTTTGCATCCCACCAAAAAATTGTTAATTTTGAAGGGAAATAATTGTGTAAATTTTATTACTGTTTTTAAATTTAGTATTTTTAGAGGAAGAAAAGAAGTTGCACAATTTTGAAAACAGTGTAATCACGCTGGTTCCTTTTTGCTAAATGCGATCCATATTCTGTGAGGCATACAGTCAGCTTTTAATTTTTCAGGAACCTTTAGAGGTATTGTAATCAGTAATTTACGACGTTTTGTAGTTGACGGCTAAATGTTTTCATTTTCATATGAGCCCTAGAAAGCATGGTATTATAGGGGCTAGAGGACTCATCTCAGAATGGATTTACGCCCTGAAGTCAAAAGAGCGACGATTAAAAAAGCTATCAGCCCAGCCCTGTCTGCCTGGCGCGTCTTTTTCTGTAAGTGCTCGACCTGAGGGAGTCCTGCTGTCTCAACCGACTTGCAGAGGTCAAATACCCCATTCGTCTCTCAACGTTCTGAAAAGTCTAGCCTTGCGCGCCTTGCCAAACTGTCATGTCCGAGAGTCCTTGGTTGGAAACTTGATAAGAAGCTTCAAAAGCTTGATTACTTTGACAGGCCCAAGAGCCACAACATGCTGAGCTACATTTTTTTCTGCCGTCAAAATTTTGCGACAACAATTCCGATCGCGACCACTCGAACCATGTGATGGATGCACTAAAACCAAAAGGAACCATTTCCAACGTGACATGAGCCGAGTAGTGCATGTATTCTTATAGATCTCAGGGCTCATGTCAGAATGGATATAGTTTCTTTTGATTAAAAGGCATCCTAATGTTCTTATCAGTCGGTCTCTTTGCGGTTCGAAACCCGACGAACGGTGCTCTTGGAGAGCAAAAAAATTCCGAGTTTTGTTTTGAAAATATGAAAACAGCAAGCTCATTTGAGGAAAAGAAAGCCAACCCTGGAATTGAGTTAAGTTTCTTCTTCTGCAAAATGACGGATTTTCCTCATGCATAACCGATTTGAAAATGGTAAAGAAAACCATGAACGTGCATTCAGGGCTCCTACTTTATTTCGACTCTCAAAATCTCTGTGATTTCCCTGATTGGTCACATAAATTACCTGTTTACAACTCAATCGTCACAAAAGTGTAATACAATCACTCTCCAAGGGTTCTGATAGCTGAAACCTTAAAAAAGCTACCTCTGCCTTTTAAATTTCTGGTTCAACCTCACCACCCCACAATCCTATCCTAAAAAAAATTTGGGGTTAATCATTTTCAAAAAGATAAACTTTCCACTCGGAAAAGCAAACATTTTAGTCAGCATCAAATTCCCTGGGTTTCCCCTCAAAATTCAATTTTGATTCAGTAGAAACCCTGCGCGATGCACTAATGAAGTCGACATTATCCCCCTAATCTCTTTATTTTATGAAAAAATTGTAATCAATTTTCATGAGAATGGTAACCTTGAATCATACATGAAGAGTGAAACTGTAAAGCTACGTTCCTTGATTTGTGGCGTCAAAAAAATCCTGTCACGTTGTAAATGCAGTTTCGAAGATGACCTATAATGCCATTGTGCAAAATTTCGCCCCATTTTTCCGCGCATTTTGGAAAATCATAATTGCGCGGGAACGTTTGAATACAGAAGTCAAAATTAGTTGTTTCGTAGTTACACCGTGATTTTAAAAGCATAGATCACGTCACGTGTAGCAGATAAGTCTGTCGTGTTGGAGTCGTGCAAAAATAGAGTTGGGAAGATCGAACTCTAGCTACACTTCGCAGAATGAACAAACCTTTTCGGTTTCCGTAGAAACGTGTAAACCAGATGAACGAGACACCAAAAAACCACTATCATAATCCAATCAACCGGCCCCGATCCATCGACTCCGCCCACCACACTAACACACTGACTATATCCGTGCAAACGTACAAACAATGTATATGTGTGAGTGTTGACACGATGCAACAACGTTCGCTTGACGTCAACCCTTACAAACTAACCGGCAGGATTTTTATTTTATTTCGAATCCAACAGCTGAGTTGGTGCATGGGCGTTAAAAATAACTGAATAAGTCTCGGCCAATGGCAAGCAATTCAATGTCTATTTTGAAAAACAAGTTTTGCAGCGCGCGTCTGGGCGCGGCTGCGGCGCGGCGGCGCAAACGGTGTTTTTCAGGATGGTCATATGTCACTTAACAACCGACACGTATTTCCGCCATTGTTGGCGCGAAGGTAACTTTAATGTGCAGGGTTGCCAGTCCCTGTTTTCACTCGAGATAGGGTATGAGTCAAATGGGCCAGTAGACTAGGTACGAATTTAAGCACTTTTTTACATGTTTCTAGCATAAAATTTCACGCAGAACACGATTCCTAAAACGAAAATTACTAAAACTAACTCTTGATTGAGATATTTAATGTTTGTAGATGCGTAGATGCAAACTTTCCGCTCATAAAAAAGAAAAGATGACGTGAAACGACAGCATCGAGTCTCTGTCCTCAATTTTCTCCTTCAAAAGATCATGTATGCAACTTCACCACACAGGAGGTTGAATAGTTGCCTTAAAGTTCTGAACGTTAGCTAGACCTGGTTTGTCAGATATAGAGCAACCCAGCTTTTGAGAAAAATTGGGTCTGCCATACGATAGTGGATTTGGAATACAATATGAAGAAGAAAAGAAAAAAAGGAAAGAAGGAAGGAAGTAGTAGTGAGATAAGTTTTACAGAAATAAATAAATAAATAAATAAATAAATAAATAAATAAATAGAAGAAGAAGGAAAAGAAGAAGTAAAGAAGGAAAGAAAGAGAGAAAAGAAAAAGAAAGAAAGAAAAGAAAAATAAAGGAAGAAAAAACGTGGCCACCCCTTCTTACGATTGTTAAATGTGTTAAAGAAAAAACTGGCAACATTCTCTAAAATTCAGAGTGCATTTCATTGAAAGTTTCAGCGAAGAATAAAGCATAAGGAAGTCTCTTATGGAATTTGGTCAATATATTTTGTTTGGATACTGTTGTAAACAAAAATATCCCTATTTATTTACGACACTGGTCCTTTCTTAAAGAAAAATATAATATGCTGTATAATTTTGCGACCTGCGATGACAATGACCCCCTTCAACATCTCTCACGCTTCACTTGTCGTTGTGTCACATTGACAATCGAGAGACAACGGCACGTCCATCACTGACAGTGCATCGTGTAGGAGGAGAGGGAGGCGGGTCGTCCCATGCTCTCTTTATATAGACAGTCTTGTCTACTTGAACAATAAAACATAAATTTGACATAGTCCTACAGGGTGGAAAGTGGAAAAATCCTCTAATTTTACAACACTACTGGCACCTGTGCGAGGAAAGGAACTTAGTTTTACGCGGGATAAAAGGTAGGGGTTGTTGAATGATATGGGAATTTCCAGTTAATTATGTCAGTACCTCAAGTGATTGTGGTAGTATCCCAATAAATTATGTTACTAACCCTAATGTTGCGGTATTGCCCCAACTTGGGTCGCGGCACTACCACGATTGATTGGAAATGTCCATATCATCAAACATATTAGGGTGTTACGGTTTCAGGACATTTTGTCAACGATTTTTTGTCCACGCACCTTTTTTGTCCAGTAGTTCACGCCCACACGTAAAATAAGCAACAGTGACTTGGTCCAAGCGTTGTATTTTAGTCGGTATGTAAAATTATATTGACAATATGGAAATGAGAAATTGAGAGCGAAGGAGGTATCGTTATGGTTGCTCATTTTCTAAATGAAATGTTATTACTTTCTCCTTTTGAATCATCTTTTTAAATGGTCATTGGTGAATATTTGGTTTTATTTCTATCCTTAGTATATTTTATGTACAATATACCTTATATGTGTATAGGTACTTTTTTTATTTTTTATTTTTTTTTTATACTTTTTCTTCACGAAATTATCACTTCATTTTGAAAACATTTACATTTTTAAAACGTGACAAATATTTGTAAAACCTTTTCCAAGCGACTTTAATCTCAATAAGCCGCAGTAGTGCCGACAGAAACTGCAAAAATGAATAAAAGAGGAAAAACCAAGAAGCACGCAATCTTTAGTTTTAACCCATTTGTACATCGATCTTTTAGAGTCAAATACGTCAAATTTTGAGCGTTTCGTAGCGCGTACACCTCGCTGCAGCACAATAAAAGCACAAAATGTAAAAGAAAAATTTAAAATGCTTTGGAAATCATTAAATTTGACACGGAACCACCAATATTTAAAAAAACACGCATTATATTATTATTCTCCTTTGATAAATTGATACATATAATTTTCCCATCAATTTAAATGAGAATAATCAATGCAGAGTGTGCTACCATTTCAAAATCATGAGTTAAAAAACGCTGACTATGCGAGTAGTAGTAGCAAGTATTAAAGCCGAACAGAGTGGAGCGGCGCCGGCGTGCTGCCAGCGCGAGAAGCTCACTGGCGCCTACAAACCTAAGTGGATACTTCACGCATTGCACAATGCTTGAAGTATCCACTTAGGTTTGTAGGCGCCAATGCGCGTTACGCGCTAGCCGCCAGCCCGCCGCGCCGTGCGGCGGCGCCTGAAGCAACTATTTCACAACAGAGGTGTTGCACAGTATTATACGAAATTGAACGTATTAAGAATGACAGGCATCCTTCAAAAGTACAGATCTTTCCTCGCAAAGTAAATCAAGATATTTATCGTACACAGGAAAAATCTAAGAGCCTTTAGCTGAGGCAAATATAGAGGTTTATCCGGTTCAGATTTAACAAGGTGGGAATTTCTTGAAAGATAATTAAGTCCTGTTACACCAAAGGGGTGTAGAGAGTTTTTGTGAATTTTGTCTCGTGGAATTGACGCTCCCCCGCATTTTTACCAAAACTCTCAACTATATATTATTCTCCGTTGGACCAAACAGACAAAACAAAAAAAAAACAAAAAAAAAACAAGCAGTGAACTCCAACACAATGTGTTGATAAGGCGCGTCATTAACTCGCACATATCAACCCCTTTAGTTTTCATTTACAGAGATTTCAAAATAGGCAAACAGCATAAAAAGAGAATTCACGATCCAACACTGCGAGGTCAAAGACGCACCTTGACGAGACCGTGTATTGTGAAAGTAGAAAGCTATTCGATCGAATTTAAGTTTTTTGATCTCAAGCAAAATCTTATCAGATTCTTGAAGAAAAGTGCTACGGAATAATTTAAGCGAAGAAAGGAAAAATTCTGTCGAACTCCTAGAAGATAAAGTCGATTTAAAGGTATTTTGGGGCTAAAATACCCAAATCACCGGTAGTAAAAATCCCGTTATATTATTGAAAAGAAATTGACTCGATATAAATGCAATTGCATTAAATACGTCTTGATTTTGTTATTTTAAACGTCTGTCCATGCAAAGAAGTTCAACCATGTCGTTGCTTTATTCATTCATGAATTGAAAGTAAGCAATCTACATCCCGAAAATCTACTGATTTGCCGTAAAAAATTGCAGAAACTTGATATACCAGGTCGATGCACCCACTCGTTGAATTTACCAACCAATTTTGTGAGTGCAAATGTGTAAGAATCAATATGCTAAAGTCATTTTGGGTGCATTTATTTTTCATGAAACAATAATAATTTCAATCCCGAAAAACCATCAATTTTCCGTATAAAATCGAAAAAATCAAAATATGTCAACTCCCCGACGTGAANATTACACATAAACTAGCGAGCCCCAGAATGAGAAACAAATTTTAATCATTATTATTGACGGATTAGTAAACTTTTTACACGCTTTGGAAAATCTCAGAAGTTCGCGGTAGTCACTTTTCGGTAAGGAACTAGGGGACTCGGTTATTGTATCGAGGGGGGGGTCGAAACGATCGCAAAGGCGGTATACTACGTATACGCGCCAACAAGCAAACCCTCATTCTTCCAAGACATTGTGTGTTTTCATCCAAAAACGTCGTGAGCAATTGTCGTTTGTATTTACATGTGGGCCAATTAACTTTGGGTCTCAACTTGCACGTGGACCAAAACTCCCGTGCCGAAAAAACGCGTGGACGTAAATTACTGGAAAAAACAGGTGCGCGGACAAAAAATCGTTGACGAAATGTCCTATAACCGGCATTACCACAATTTAAGGGTATAATCCCTAACACTTTTTTCCCGTGATACGTTGACAATGTGTGTGGTAGATGTAGTTAAAGAGCGTCTCGATTAAATTGGAATGCATTTTGCAGTAGGAACTATAATCTAGCTCTGGCTCATACTTAAAGACATCTATCGGCATAGGGATACTAATGGCACATGCGTTGTTTTTGAATTGAGCAAGAAATTGAAGTTCCTAATTGCAAAATGTCGCCCAATTATTGTAAGATGCATTATTTTAGGTTTGAAAATATATTTTTAGGAACCGTTCATGAGGAGATTGTCTAGTGATAAAAGGGTTCAAGTTTACGTCACGAATACGTTACAAATAGTGGAGAAGGGGTAGGATTACGTCACTACACGCTCGTATCTGTCCCTAGAGCCGATTTTTTAAAAATTCAAGATGAAAAGTGGATGCAGTGTGGCAATCAAAATTCATCATAGAAAGTCAATTTAAGGGTTGTTCACGAGGTGTGACGTCAAACAGAGCGTAACGTAAGTTTTGACCTGTGTTACTGTTGCATGGGGGGAAGGGAGGGTAGGGGGTCAAAACATTAGGTTTTCAGCGTAACGCACTTGTATCTTATGAAGGGCCTTTGGTCGATTTTGGAGGTCAAACAACGAGACGCACTCGTAAAGTAAACTTGTAACTTGGCTTTATGTAATGCTATTTTAAATTTACCTTATGTTTTGATTGGTTCGCTGACATAGAAACGATGAGCGTGGATTTCACGTGAAGGAATCAGAGGAATATGAACCGAGGCTCACGGAGAATATAAATCAAATCTTGGCGCGCGTTTGTTTTCATTTGTCAGAGCGACGAGCCAACGCAAGATATTCCCGGAATGTTTGAAAATTATACAATTTATCGATAGACGACGTTGACCATGCATTAACTGTCAAAATATTATTTTTTTCACCACGTGCTACCGTCCTATAATTTTTCGCTCTTCCCTACACTGGAAAAAAAATACATTGGATCTAGAGTCCAGACTCTTAAAAACATTGACAAGAAAAAATACTCTTGATTCAATCGGATTTTTGCTTGAATCAAAACGAAATCCGCTTAAATTAAGAGGCTTGGTTCTTGATTTAAGCTAGATTCTGATTGAATCAAGAGTACTTTTTATTGTCGATGTTTTTAAGAGTCAGGACTCTAGAGCCAATTTTTTTTTTTTCCAGTGTAGCTAGAGAGGACATCTCAGAGTTTAGGGCAAATCGATAGCAGGGGTAGTAAAGTTCACGCCACATCAGTTTACGCAATTTTTGACTGAAACAAAAGATCTACCATCTTGATTTTTGCAGTTACTTTCACTGGTAAATTGACGACACACGATCTTCTATCGCAGTCTAGAAGTGCGTAAACTTATTTTGCGTGGACTCTGCCGTCTACCTAGTAGGTTCGAAGGCGAATTAACAGATCAGAAGCTCAGAGATAGACGTTGGCGGACCCATCAATTGGCAACATTGTTTTTCTCCATTTAAACCCGTGGAAAAGTATCGATTCTTGGAGAGGTCAGGTGCTCCGATCAGAATCGATTATTATTTATTATCGATTTGAATAGAGGAAATCCGATGTTGCCAAATTGCTGGATCCGCCTCTGGAGATAGAAGAAGAGAGGGGAGGGGATGTCATCGATTAATATTCAGAGAATGCATTAGCATCTGTGCCTACCAGACCCTCTTTCATATGCCTCGAATGGCACAACTTCAAAGTGCAGTACCGAGGAGTTACCGCAATTACAATAAAATTTCAAGTTTCCCTTTCGTCTGGTTGGCGCGGTGAACACACTCACTCCGCCAGGCGTTATCGGGAATATGGAAGTTGGAAATGTAGCCGCGCATTATTGAACATTCTCAGAAGGATCTGAGCTGTCTGGTCAGGAAGCACAGACGTTTGGCGCTTCGCCTAGTTTTTATTTCGAGAGAAACCCTATTTATGGCGCTTCAGTAACCACTCATACTTTCAAGATCGTAACTGTGACGGATTACAGGAATGCGGTTACGGAAAAAGAGACAAATCTCCATGACTCCAGCCGAGTCCCGCTGAACTGGATGCGGCCGAACAGAAATATTTTTCGCCTAATGCAACTCGAAAGTTTCAGTCTCAACCTACAACATCAATTTTAAGATGAGTAAATAGACTGCATTTTGCAATTTGGAACTATAAATTCTGGCTCTTCTGGAAAAACACTTATGTGCATAGGGAAACAAATGGCACATGCGTTGTTCTTAAACCGGGCTAGAATTTATAGTTCCAAATTGCAAAATGTAGTCCATAATACTTGTGTACCTGGTGGAATTTTAGGTATAAGAGTGACCCAGGTCAGGGAGTTAATCTGTGTTTCACACCTTCACTGGAAAAAAAAACACATTGGATCTAGAATCCAGACTCTTAAAAAAATCGACAAGAAAAAATACTCTTGATTCAATCAGATTTAAGCTTAAATCAAGAACCAAAACTCTTAATTTGAGCGGACTCCCTTTTGATTTAAGCTTAAATCTGATTGAATCAAGCGTCTTTTTTCTTGTCAATGTTTTTAAGAGTCTGGACTCTAGATCCAATGTGTTTTTTTTCCAGTGTTCTAAAATAAAATAACAGTGCTGCTATTTTATTTTACTGAAGATGCGTTCCCGGCATAGATTCCGATTTCTAAAAGTTCCGAGACAACTTTCGAAATACGCCCGGATTTATTTCCATGGATCGTCAAATTTGATCAACAAATCAAGCAAATAGACGAAAAACCCCGAAATTCCGAGAAAATTCCGAAAGTAGCTGGAAATTCTGGGAATGCTGAAGATTCCGAGAAATTGTAAAAGTCCCAAAATTCGGAATTAGTTTTGGGAAATGGCTCCACTGTAAATCAAGGCAGATACAAACATTCGATAAAAACCATTGTGAAGCCGATAAAATCATCTGTTTAACGTAAATACAACTTAAATTTGATCCAGGAGAACTCTGAAAAATTCATTTATTCTTCATTCCTATTGGACTAAAAAGTTCTGTGGTGAGTTAAAAACCTGAGAATAATGGCTTCACGATGGTTTCACCAATTTTTTCTGTTTTGATTTACGAGATGAGCAGTGGCGTGGCGTGCTTTGCGATATATCGATTGATTTGTCATTTAAACCTATGGTCAAGAATCGATTATTAAGGTGTTCGCTGCGAACACCCTGTTTTCCGATCCTTTTCCATAGGTTTAAATGGCATAACAATCGATATATCGCAATTCACGCCACGCCACTGGAGATGAGCAATGTTATACGGGTAAATTGACCAACTGGATGACCCTTTGTAAAATGCGCATACAAGTTCAACTATGATGGTGGGCGGGGGAAGAAAATCACCATAAACTACTCAAATTGACTACCACCGCCATTGTATAAATTTCAAAGGGGAAGGGTCACACATACTATTCCCTCTTGGAACGCCTTGTTTAATTTTGAAAAATTAAAACTTAAAATCGATACTTTTTCTTGAAATAAAATCGAGTCTCTTGCTACTCCTCAGCAATATCACGCAAAAATATATATTCATGGTTAAATGAATTTGATCACTATTGAAGACTTTAATGTCTTGCAAATGTGATAAGGAAATTCAAGTTTATGTGCCTAGTATACCAATGTTATTTCTTTGATAAAATTGGCAATCCCAGATTTAATTTGAAATAAAAAATTGATCACGTGCAGAAAATGTGCTTTACTGCTCTCATGAATCACAGGGCTCATTAATTTTCTCATACTTTCAGCGGATGTATTCCGATCTAAATTTGAATTTACGTCGAGCTGTTGTGACTGCTTACTACGATAGTCACATTTCGTAAACATACGAATTATTTCCTATTAGTTTTGAATCTGGATTATTAAGTCCAGCAAAACGCGTTAAACATGAGTAGTATTCATGTGTTCGAGGGTGTTGTCCGATGTTACCGTAACTCAAAAGAAAATAGCCCAGTTTCATCTGAAAATCGGCATCAGTGTTTACGAAATTTGTGGGCGGGATCAAATTCATTCATAAGTTCCGGTCCGCACTAAAGTTTTTTGACGACGGATTTAACCGTGGATGTCATCACCTCCAGATCTATCTGTCTTTGATTGCGCTCTCGGTCTAGCAACTTCCGTTGGAGAAATGGACGTATGCCTGCCAAACAGAACTGAGTGCATTACGACATGAGCCCTGAGACCCTTAAGAGTATATGCATAACAGAGTTCACGTCATAATGCACATAGTTCCGTTTGGCAGAAAAGGTCCAAATGACGTTTAGTATTCCTCTAAATTTTCTCTGAAGTCAAGTCTCCCAAGAGACGATGCATGGCATTTCTTATCGCCTATAGGGGTATAATCGGAATCAATTGGAATTTTTTCTATTTTCAATCGATATAAGCCAATTTTCATTAAAAAATGAGTACCTCTCATTTGAATTTTATGTATTTCATTAAAATACGTTTTTAAGTTTGTCTCTACTCTGTTTCAATTCTGACAAGTCGTGCCAGATTTACGTTTTGAATCAATCAAATGAAGTTGATTGCAACCATTTGCTGATGAACTGCCCTAAATTCTCTCTGCGCAGACTGGGATCAAATATATATGCGGAGTTGCAGTAGTTCCAGTTATCCTGAAAATTTAAAGCGTATGAGATCAACTTTAGGAGCTTTGTTTGAGCTTAGGAGTTCATTTTAGAAAAAAGGGATGGCACATTCGTGTTTTTCTCGAAATTTCACATTGGAGAAAATACTTAAATTGCAAATTCTCAGTGCATTCAATACAAAAGCCTCATTTTACCAGGTTATATTTTTACCAATGGGTCAGTTGTACTGGTCACAAAATCGTGTTTTGATGCTTGATTCTTATAGAATATCTAAGAATAATAAGATCTATCCAAACAGCAACTTCCTACGACGAAAATTGGTAGTGATATCGCGCCTTGAACAACTGGATTTATGACGTCATCCACCGCGGTAGCACATACCATGTTATGCACAACCGCGGTGGATGACGTCAAAAACCCGACTTTTCAAAGGACGATATCTCGGTCAATATTGAACGTACGAAATTGCTGTTTGGACGATCTTATTTTTTTTTAGCTAATCTACAAGAATCAAGCATCAAAGCACGATTCTGTCACCAGCTCAACTGGCCCATTGAACACACGGAAAAAAAGTTGCTGCAGTAACATTCTGGATGTTATAAATCTGAGGGACACACCTCTTGAATGTAGTTATGGGCATCCCAGCTGTTAAAATAACATCCTAGCAACGTTGATTTAACAACCGTAAAGTTCACTGGAAAATAACACACTGGATCTAGAGTCCAGACTCTGGAAAACATTGGCAAGAAAAAGGACTCTTGATTCAATCAGATCTGAGCTTAAATCAAAAGGAAATCCGCTCAAATTAAGAGGCTTGGTTCTTGATTTAAGCTTAAATCTAATTGAATCAAGAGTATTTTTACTTTTCAATGTTTTTAAGAGTCTGGACTCTAGATCCAATGTGTTTTTTTTCCAGAGTTCATACCTATCAACATTTAAGAGTTGTCGCGCAGATTTTTAACATCCGGAATGTTACTTCTGCAACTATTTTTTTCCGTGATTTTCTCAGACATGCTTGGATGAGGCTACGAGCCAATTGCTTACCCTGTAGATGAGACAGACGATGCAGTTTGCTCCGCGGTCTCCTTCCCATTTCCGTTTTCACTTTTCCCATTCGAGCACTTGCAGCACTTGCTTCCCATTGATCACCTCTCACTTCCGCCTGCACCACGTCGATCGCACATCCATCGCGTCAACACAATCAAAGTCCCCGAAACGGATTGCGAACCACTGATTGGCCCCGATCACTTCTTTTCGTTCACACACACGTTTAATAGTCGAAAGTCGAATTTTTCTGAGACATTACAACAATAAAAACACATATTAAAATACAAAAACAAATGGGTATACCTACAAGGCTAAGGAGAAATAAAACAAACCAGGACATTTCGGGCCAGTTTGCACTGATTCCTACCTCGATCAGTTGCATGCTCATTCCCTTGTTTTAATTTTTACATTTTTAGCTTTTTTTCCAGTTGAGAATGGGCATATAACTGGCCCGAAACGTCCTGGTTTGTTTTATTTCTCCTTAGCTTTATATACCCATTTGTATTTGTATTTCAATGTGTTTTTATTCTTGTCTGCATTCGGGATATTGTGTCTCATCTCTCTCACTTATCTCTGAGAGATTATATCGGTTATACTCAAAGACGATAAATTTAGACATCCCGTAATGACGATATATGAAGCGGATCCGGAAATTTGGCAGCATCGGATTACCTCCATCGATAAATAATCGATTCTTGTCGGAGCACCAGGCCCCTACAAGAATCGATACATTTCCCTAGGTTTAAATGAAGGCAATGTTGCCAATTTGCTGGATCCGCCAATGCGATATAAGCAATGTTATCGGTTGAGGCAAAAGTTAGGTTCGGAGGTCAACTCTATTTTTCGCCTACTGATGATCAATGAACTTGTTGAGCTTACAGTTCGCCAACTAAACTACATTTTGCAATTAGGAACTACACTTTCCAGCTCACCTTAAGAATAACGTATGTGCCTTTAGTTTACATGTGCAGATAAGTGCTTTTACGATTGAATCAGAAATTGCGGTTCCTAATTGCGAATGTATGAATGTCGTGGGGAGCACTTTGCCAGGTGAGTTTTTGAGATCGCTAAACCAATTGAACTACAATTTGCAATTAGGAACTACAATTTCTAGAACATGCACGAAAAACCCCATCTGTATAGGGAAACTAACGGCACATACATCGTTCCTAAACTGAGCCGTATATTTCAATTCCAAAATTGTAAAATGCAATCCAAATGCTCAACTCTTTGGACATCGGTCACCATTAGATGAAACTTAGCATTGACTACCGAAAGTGAGTTTTTGCACCACAAGGGAGATAGCAGAGCAGGGTCTCTACATTGACACTATGGTTACAAAATTTAGCTTGCGGAAAATGACTAAAAAGTCACGGTTGTATCGAGAAAGTTTGAAATTCACACCGATCTTCACGACCTGCGTAAGACATTTGTACATTTTTGAGCTCCGCGCGTTAAAATGTCTAATCAAAATTCAGATTCAGAGCCACAGAATTATACCAACTATGGCACCAGAGATTTGTGTGCAGTGCTAAGTAGTATGCATTAATTCAATTTCAATATGTAGGTGTATCTGTGATCCAAAAAAAAACTGAGACAAGTTCCCCTTGCGTCAAAAATATAGATTATTCTCATCTCTCTAAAGGCGCTGATCTGGTGACTGTTCAGCCAATACCAGTTTATTTTTTCTCTAAGCGATCTCAAGTGGACCGTAAAGTGGTCATAAAATTGGGTTGTAAAATTTTCCACGCCGCCATGCAGTAAATTTTCACTTTAAAACCACTAATACTGGTCTAAGTAAAGTGCGAGAGCGTATTTTCCGAAGATCAAACATTTAAGCACTTGGAGCCTTACTGCGCACGAGACTTTCATTTCTTTATTGGAAGGAGATGTGTACTAAATATTGGTGTCGGAACTTTCGTTAGGCTTTGTAGTGTAAGTGCTCGCGAGAAGCAATTAAAACTGAGTGATCCAACTGTATCAATGTACTCACTCATGCAAAATAAAAATTGGAGAATTCCCAAAGTTTGCCAACTCTCTGAAACCAAGACACCTTCTTGGCATTCGTTAAGCTGCGGGAAGAGAAAAGGAGTTAAACTTCAATATCTGATCGGTCTAAGAGATGGGACCCTCCACGGAGAAAAAAGTGCATTCTAATGTCTAGGATTTGATGAAAATGTGCAATGGCTCTTAATGCTGTTTTCACTTCACTTAATCGATCACCGGATATATAGCAAAGCACGGCTCGCTACTGAAATATATCTTTCACAGTTAAAAATTAGTGCCTTCTTTGCCTTTTATTCTGTAATGTTCAATCCTGTGATGTAATTTTTAACAGAACATAGAAAGGAACTAGTATTGAGAATGGTTGCACATTTTTAATCATCTTCAGGGTCAGATCATAGCGCCTATTTTTTCGTTGTAGTTTCCAAAAAGTCGAAAAACAAAAATTGATTTGGTGGTGCCACTGGGCTCAGGAAGAAATATGAATTGTTTAATCCCATCGGATGCAAAGAAAAAACCTTGAAAGTTAGCGTGAGCAGTAACACGATTCTGTTTCGAGAGTTAAAAAACTACAACTTCAAGAAAGGATTGCAGCGAGATTGTTTCTCCTTCATCTGGGAGGTTATGCAATTCGCGCTCCGGAGCGTTCGAATAGTTGTATCGCACGATTTGACCCAAGTTTACGTGTCCAGATGGGTTATTAAGATTTACAGTTGTTAGTCATCCTGTTCTCTTCAATATTTGCTACTAGTTTTGAGGTACATTACCCGTGTCCTTATTTTTGGATAATTTCGATACAACTTTTGAAAAATGAATTTCCAGCACTTAATCTGCTGTTTGTAAACGGAGCGTTCTGCTGGACTCACACACAGAGAGCCAACAAAGTCAATAAAAAGGGGCGGGGTGGGGGTGCACTTTCGAGTATTTCATTAAATTTCGTATACTTATTAAATGTATGCCTATATCATAAGCGTGGTATCAATACCGTGGTGAATAAAAATGAAAAAAAAAGCTACACTAGGAAAACTTGTGAATGTAAATTAGTTTTTTAAGACAATTCAAAACATGGTTCATAGTAAGATTCTATTACACAGCACCACTGATACAAAAATCCATTAAACCTACACTAGATAATCGATAGAATATCGACCCTTTATGTATAAAGCTCAATAAAGAAAGCACAGAAACTGCATGATGGAAGTGATCTTCCTATGCTCCTATTTTATGGCCATTTTTTGCGCTTTTCCCATGCGCTAGGGAGTTTGCAATTATCTTGCGCCCGCTAAAAATAATATTCACCAAGTCCTCGAGTCGAGATATTTGGACGCATTCTGTCCACCCACCGCTAAAAAAAGGAGAAACAAGATGAGAGGCCCTCTGAAGTACGTAAAAATAGGAGTGATAAGCTGATGTCATAATCTTATGCAGGGACTTGGCAGAAGAGGTGTCAAAAATAATAAACGCTCCTTTACCATTGCCATCTGTTTCGTAAAAAAGGGGCAGGAATTATCAATATAATTATTCACCACGCAGCATCAACGACAATCGTTTGGTCCGATGAGAGGCGGATCCAGCAATTTGGCAACACCGGATTTCCTCCATTTGAGTCTATGAAAAATAATCGATTCTTGTCGGAGCACCTGGCCCATCCAAGAATCGGCACATTTCCATGGGTTTAAATGGAGAAAAGACAATGTTGCCAATTTGCTGGATCCGCCAAAGGGTCTAATTTAGGGAATCTGTCTTATTTGCAATGACTAAAGTACACAGCAAAATAAAATTGCATTTCCTAACCTTCATATCCTTGCACTCTTCTTCATGTATCAAAAAACAAAGGTCAGGTACAATATTTTTGCAGTTGTCAATTAGAGCATATTTTAAGATGGGCATAGAAAACTCATAATAAAATATTTCAAAGATTGAAAACAGTTGGATTCCTCTCATCGAGCAAAAATGTGGAAGGAGAGGCATGGTTAAAACATGCTGTGGAAATGCATCAAGAATGTTCCGCCCCCGATGCCCGATCTCGTGACTATGTGAGGAATTTCAGGCATGTTTTAATGCCAACCGGCAACATCGCTTAAAATTCGCGCGAATCTCGCGGGATAGTTGTAATTACCCGGTTGACTGACTTGTGCGCTGACACACTGGTCAACATTTTCAGGTATTCCGAACTAATTGTGTCAGACGCGGTATAAATATAAGAATAAGGCAGGAGAATTAATGTCTGATCAAAATAGCCGCAGCGGCCCGCAAACATACCTGCCATATCGGAAGGAAATTCTCAAGACCTTACATGAAACTAACCTCAAGGAAAAGCGATCTCTTCGTTCAGTTTGACAACACTGCTTGTAAGCATGTTTGCCATTTTGAGCGTAGCCGTCTACGAGTATGGGTCTACTTATTTGGGGCATACGCTACGTGCTACACTGAAAAAAAATCTCGGTGTATTTACTAAGAAAAGGGTAAAATTACCAAGAATTCAGGGTTCTATTTGATCCCAGTTTTTTCTTGGTAAAATTACCATTTATGGAATTGGCAAATTTCAATGAGAAATCTCGGTAAAATTATTGAACTTTCTCGGTAATTTTACTGGACCTTGGTAAAAACGCCAATATTTTTTATCGACTGTGGTAGAATTACCGAGATAAAATGGCAAAGTTACCGGGAATTGATTACCAATAAAAGTGGTATTCTTACCTGAAAAAACAGTAAAAATACCGCGGTTTTAGGTAAGCTTACCAGTCTGTCTTGGTAAAATTACCAATAATTGGTAAAAAAAGTGAGATGGCAAAGGTACCAAAGGATCTTGGTAAAAACGCCGAGAATTTTTTTTCAGTGTATACAGTCATCTAAGTAGACATTTTGTAGGTTGAATCTCACGAAAATCAATCAAACGCATCAAAAGTGGACTATACATTTTGCAATAAGGAGCTACCATTTCTAACTCTTTAGAGAAATAACATTTGCGCCATTAGACTTTCCATGCAGATAGGTGCATTCATGGTTGAGACAAAAATATTAGTTTCCTCTGACAAAATTTAGTCCAAATGTCTGTAATACACTCCTAAACGCACAACTAGCGTAGTCCGTCTTTTTTTTTAATTTCAATTTTAAATGACGTTAAATTTAAATGTTAAATTATAAAAACCGGACCCGCGGGCTTCTCAGTCATCGGGAATCAGGTTTACCCAGAGCGAGAAGTAAAAAATCTGTACTGACGAAACAAACAATTCTGCAAACTGGCACAGAACTGTAAATGCTTCTCACATGTGGCATACGAATAGGGTTCCCATTGTTTTAACGAAGGTTCTCTTCTCCTTATTCAGATGATAAAGGAAAAATTGTCCATGCTTTAAGTTGATTGAAATCATAAGTGAGAAAAATAGAAGAAATGCGAATTTTTTTCTTATTATTTATGTTATGTTTTCTCAATACATCCTTCTATCTGAGCAAATCTGATTGCCAGCGGTTGGGAGAAAAATGCTCACGGACGAACGGGCGTGATACATTTGTGCTAAAGACTAAGAAAATGGACCACTAGACAAGGTACGAATTTCAGCATTCTGATACATGTTTCGTGAAAAAAATTTCACGTAGAACACGATGCGCACAACAAAATTTACCGAAATTAACTCATTACGAAGATATTTTATGATTCTTGATGCGTGAATTCAAACCACCCGCTCATGAAAACTCAATGCTCAACGTGATTCACATCGCGCGCTAAATGTTATCATGGCAGTCTCTGTGATATAAAAATCTGGCAACCTCTATCTTGACGCTTTGGCTCAGCTGTAGCAAATTGCTAATAGTTTGAACAACACATGGTGGGAAATGAGCATTGCTCAATTGAGAGGCTTGCTGAAACCGTTGTAGTGCGCGATTTGACTCACGTAGAGCTTTGAGTTTCTTGTGAGCGGGCAGTTCAAATTCATCGTAACCAATGTGAAATAAAAACGCTAATATCTTTGTTAGGAGTTGGTTTCAGTAATTTTCGTTGTGTGAATCGTGTTTGGCGTGAAATTCTGGTTTAGAAACATGTATCAGATTGCTGAAATTCGTACCTTGTCTAGTGGTCCATTGTGTGTTTTAACGTGTACTTCGGGCATTTTAAATATATGCTCAACGTGGGTTTCGTGCGATTCGTCGTTTTTCTCACGAAAGAACGTAACTACGTTTCAATGTTGCCAAATATCCCGCACAAATCGCACTGATACCGGAGTATTTGCGGAATTTCTGACTGAAAACTTCGATGATGTTTTTCTGATCTCATACAAAATTTGCGCAGGAACACTCGTGTAAAATGTATTGTTTGAGGCAATATGGCAACCTCGAAATGGAGTTACCTCTCTTCGTCCGGGAAACGTCGGATTTTCACCACAAAATTTCACCTCAGTCGGGCTGTTTTTCCTGTTTGCGGTAGAGTCCCTTTATACTGAGAGTCAAGACAACACCCCCTCATGGAGTCACAAACGGGAATAAACATTACAAAAATTGAACGTTTCTCGTAATCTTTGATCGGCCCATTCTCAAATTCCTCTCTCCGTTCCTTCTCTCATTCCGTTTGTTCCTTGCCGAACCCGTAATTCCCTGGTCCATTCCAGATTATAATCTTTGCAATCGGCGAAAATGTAATCTTTATTCCGCCCGTTTGTGACACTGTGAAGGCCTAAAATACGGGAACCAATCAGAAATGGATTCACATTGTCTTGACTCTCAGTATAAAGGGACTCTAGTTTGCAGCAGATTCATTTCCATGTTTAAAATGAAAATCTGCAATTTTGAGGCGAGACGGCAAGACTGCCCGTAACCGCTCGGCCGCGAGTACAGAGAGACGATCAAAACAGAGATGCTTTATTCGATAGAGGCTCTACTTATTTTCATGACGTGTGGATTTATAGGTCGAAAGTTTATTTTCGTCCACAATCGCACCCGCTAACGACGTGCACGGTACAAACTCGGATCGCCTCATTGAAGGGAAAATTGTACACAAACGAGAGAGATGCTATCAACGCTCTCTCGCCGCGCCGGGACAGAGTTGTCCATATTTATAGTAAAGGGATTTTCATAAACAAGGAACACTATGATCCGGAAGACTTAAAATGGGTCGTAAAATAGATCGTATAAAGCACTCTAATACTGCTCCCGAGCATGAGCGAAAAAGAGGGAGCATAGGCGGATCCATGGTTTGTAGGGGATGTAAGGGGTTTATGCCCCCCCCCCGTTTTAAGTGTCTGAATCCGCCTATGAGGGAAGCCAGATAGTCCTCTCCCTCCCCGGGCATTGTACCTCACCTTTTTCCATATTTTGCATAATGACCGCGAGGCGCTTCTTTCATCTGTGGGGTTCTTCTGGTAGAACAGCTCAAAATTGCTCTTGAAATATATTTTGCAAACATTTTCGTACCCTCTACCTCCATTTAGAGGCCCTCTTGGAGCTGGGAGAATATACCCTGACCCCTGTTGGTGGGGCACCTCTCTGTCCCCCTCCCCGCAAAAAATGTATAGTTCCGCTCATAATTGCGAATGGAGATTCTGAGCTATTTCTCAATTCAGGGAAATCCAGCAACCTGCCTAGATGTCTGGTAGAGATAACAATGCGTCTGATTATGTATTCAACACCGAAAGAAAAGTAGGGTCAGTATAATTAACAACAGAACTGCGAGTCTGCGTGAAATGAGAATATAAAATTTGGAATCAGCACGATTTGCCGTATTCCACAAGCATATTATAAACTGCAGTACCAAATCGAATAATTACAGTAAAAAATATTAGCGAGGAACGTCCAAAAACATGAACCCTTGTAAGAGCACCCTGGTAAAAATTAGCAGTAATCTGTGTTCCAAAACACTATAGACCTACAGCCGGCTGTAAAATCCAATAGCTTCTATAGCCGGCTACACAATTTCTTATAGCCTTTTATAGCCGATGGCGATTCAGCAACAGCCAGGCGATAAAGTGTATGCTAAACGTTACTAATTACGGATGCTAGGACTTAGTGAGTTTTCGGAATACTGCTCTCTTTTTGGGCCGTAGTATCTTGATTTATTTTTCTAGGAAAGCTCCGTACTTTTGATGGACGCCTGCCATTACTAATATATCAGAGCGCCTTCAGTTTTGTATGATACTGTGCAATACCTCTGGTGTGAAATAGTTGCTTCAAGCGCCGTGGCAGGCGGGCAGCCAGCGCGAAACACGCATTGGCGCCTACAAACCCTAATATTTAATCTGGCGGAGTCTGCGTTATTCAACTCCTGATTTTGAAATATTTGCACATCCTGTAACGATTATTCTCATTTAAATGGATGAAAAAAAATATGTACTAAAAGAACTTCTTTAGCCGGCTATAAGAATTCCTATGGTACTTTGAAACGCAGCTCCTATCGCCAATTTTTACCAGGGCATTAAATTTTGGAGTTCAATGGCTTGAATTTTATTTAAACTACAGCTTTATTCAATTTTGACATTGAATTTTGCATCCTGAATTGTATTTTTGAGCGAAAATCTAACTCTTTGCATTTGCAAACTTATAATTCTTTGTGTGTAATTTTTCTTATATATCTACTTGTAATTAGAGTACTTTTATAGAGAGAGTACGGACTGCACTGGATAACACGGAGCTTTCGGATCCAAAAAAATGGCGGCGATTCTAGGTGGGAGAAGGTGGGAGCGGGTGAGAAGGGGTTATTGCCAACCTTTGACATTTGTCCCCTACCAACCTCGGTTGGTAACTTGAACTAGCAAGGGTGGTGACTACCTAGCCTCTACTATGGCATGGTCTAAGATAAGAAGCCGTTTTCATATATAATGAACAATGTTGGATTCAAAACTGAATATCTACGTCTACCACCAGAATTTAAGGAAATTCCACCGTTACATATGCAAATGAAACCTCATTATCTGCCCTTGAGAATGGTCTGCATGTGACGTTCGCCTTTTGTTTTAACGTAAGAGCTCCGTAAATGGCATAAACCTTCAGTTGCCAAACTCTGTCTATAAAGTTACTCCAATTTTAATCGAGAGAGCAGAGATGAAATTATAGAATGGTCAATCTGGAAGAGATGTGACATAGCGGGGCCAACAAGGGAAAAAGAGAAGAATAATGGCGTTTCTTAATGCTGCGCTAAAGCCCCATACGAGGTCGATCTCTGCGACCCCCAGCTATTTTCATTTATTGCGCAAGTGTATTTGGAAATGCTCCCTTATCCCAACTCTTAGTTTTCACCATAGTCCGAATTGTGCTAATTTTATTCAAAAATCCATCATCCCTAGTTGTATTAATGAGGCGTTCATGAACAAGGTATTGAATTAAATCTTCACGTGGTGGCGGGACATTGTCAATGGGCAGGTGCCAAACTTCATGATCGTTGTTGCCACTTCGCATCGTTCGATTTTAACTTGGCTTGCTCGAGACAATGCAGATTGCAGGATTTGGCATCGTGTGTCCGATATCAACGCGACACTAGGCATTTCTATCTTAATTGAGGTCGGAATGACCGATGATCGTGAAAAGTTTGCCAGAATGACGCAGAAAAAAAAGAGGAGCGTTTCTAGGGATGTTAGTTCTGCTGCGGTAAATTATGTTCTGGGAAAGTGACCTTAAATCAACACACCTATGTTTCGGGAGCTATAATAATGCACCTAACTCATAATCGTCTGAATAGCGCATATTTTTACCGGAGCAAGGTAGCACCAAAGGAAATGCAGCTGCAAAGAAATTGGTGAATTTAAGGTATGATAGTACCGTGCGATATATCTAAACCGCGTTAAGCAGAAAGGAACCTAGCCACATCAACTACTGCAAAATTTATTTGGGTAAAATATTTTTTTACATGAAAATGGTTGTGCGGATTTTTGTGCAAATTTCAGTGAATTTTCTGCATAGTTCGAAGCAAATTCCTTAAAATTGTCATAGGAATCCTCCCAAACGTCCCCTTGTAAAAATTTAATTGCCCGGTTTTTGGCAATAGCTGATGGGGCTTAGTTCCTTTCTGCTAGACGTGATTCACTGGGAATAAAAAAAAAAGTGTAGTTCTGTTTGGGTTCCTTATTTTACACTGAATTACGCTAATTTCGTATACGGGGAAAGCAAAATTGATGTGTTTATTCATCCATCTGATACTATTCGAACAGCAAATTCAGTACGGATTCCGTTAAAAAAATTTAGGATACAAAGTTCGGTGAGACTTTTTGTGAGATGGCTCTTGCAAAATAAATCCTCTATAAAAATGTTTCATTCCATAAGAATTACTGTGTATCCTGACATCTCGGATTGATCACCGTTAATTCACCGGAATCTCACCGCCCATGGTTGATTCCATCATGCTTTTTGGTCATTTTTCCAACTTTGGCTCAAAGTACTCAGTTAAAAAAGTCGAGCTGCGGTCCATATGACATGCCAAAGTTTTCGGCTCAAACGATCATTGAAACTGAGCTTCGATTCACATACTCTAAGCCTTCACTAAAATAAAGTTTTAAAGAAATGAATAAATAATGAAATAAAAAAGCTTTAGCAAAGGTTAACGAAATTTTAGTTACTGAACCCGACGTCAGTGTATATGACCGAAAACTTCGATTTCACAGACCAGAAACTTTAGGTGTGTCATAAGAACCAAACTCATTTCCTCCTAGCTTTATTATGTGTAGACACTGTACAAAAAAATAGCTTTTCAGTTACGACTATTGGTCAAAAGTTATATGTAGTTTGCTTCGTCCCATTATACATACAGTTGTACATACACTCCTAAAAATCAAGGAGCAAAGTTCGGTGTCGGAGTCTATACAACGCTCAAAAACCCTGAATGACATTAATGCGATAAGAAATTAACGACATAAAAGCGCACAACACTCTGCAAAAAGAGTAGATTCCGCTCCGCAAAAGTGTAAGTCACTCCGTCAGGAAAGTAGATTCCACTACGCATTCATATCATTCGGAGTTTTTGAGCACTATATCGACTCCGGCACAGAATTTCGATCCAAAATTTTTGACAGTGTAATACTGTTCAGTGACGAGGCGTGCATGATCGATAGTCGATATCACCCCATTTGAAGCTGTGGTAAAGAATCGATTATTAAGGTGCTCGTTGCGAACATCCTGTTTATTGATCCTTTTCCATAGATTCAAATGTCAGATCCATCACTATACCGCAAAGAATGTCACGCCACTGATACTATTAGCCTAAGGTGAATCTTCAGCTTTTGCATGCGCTATGCATTCTGGGCACGATCGATGTCAAATTCTAACATTTAGGTGAATTTTTTTGGGAAAATCTAAGTTACCGTCTGTAGATAAATCATTGAAGAATGTTCCTGCCGAAAATTACCCCTCAAAAACTTAAATGAAAGTCAAAAGTACTGTTCTCATTTTGCAACCAATTTCAATGTATCAACATGGATGGTTAATTTGAAACAGTATTTTTGACTTTGTTTTAAGATTCTGGAGGATGATGTTCAGCACGATTATTCTTCAATGATTTATCTACAGACTGAAATTTAGATTTTCCCATAACAAATCAGCTAAATGTTAAAATTTGAGATACATTGGTCGCACCCAGAATGCATTGCGGAAAAGCTGAAGACCCACGTCATTACGTTTGTGGTCACTATATCGAATAAAAGATTAAAAAAAAAAAAAAAAAAAAAAAAAAAAAAAAAAAAAAAAAAAAAAAAGTTATGTTGAAATGAAATGCAGGAGCGAAGATGATAATGTCATGTCGACGTATCCAATAAGTACACTACAAGAGGCATATATCCAAATAGGCGTATCCAATAAATACGTTGTAAAACAAGGCGTCACTAATTCCTAGGTCGAGGAGACCCGAGTCCATACATCATAAGAACGGGCGTCACGGACTCGCGGGTCTATCACTCGCGGGCCGGGCGGCGGGCATTCCACCCCCGACTTTCGATTGCTTCGGCGCGGCCGTGGCGGATCACGGGGCTCTGGCTCACCCACACTCCACACTGTCACTCGCGGGCGCGGATCGGCGGCTCGGCAGAGACTGGCCCCATCGGGAAAATATTTCGGGCATATTCTCCCTTTCAAGGTTCCCGCTCGAGCCCCGCGGACTTTGGCTCGGGCGCCCCCCCCCCCCCNGGGCCCCGCTCCGCCCCCGCCGTGGGAAGATGCCTCGGGGCATGGCTATCTGCAACGCATCCGCGGCGCACAGTTTCCGCCGCCCGTGGCGCCACACGGCGCCACGCGTAAGTCTAGCAGCAGGTAGAGTCCCTTTATACTAAGAGTAACGACGATGTAAATCTATTTCTGATTGGTTCCCGTATTTTAGGCCTTCATAAAGTCGTAAACGGGAGTAAAGATTACATTCTTACATTTCTTGGTTATTTACGGTTTATACTTTTAAAAACAAATTTTTTATATAACTCTGCTACTAGGGGCATTCCAATGGAGATGTTGCATGTGTGAAGAATTTGCGATTTGACTGTTGATTCTTGTGTAAAAGTTCGCGAGAAACACGATGGTGCCGCACTGGTTTTCTCTGAAATAAACTCCCAAGCTCAAAAAAAGCTCTCAAGTTGAGGCCAAAATGGAGGGGATATCCCACCCTACCCTGAGAGTCCACCTCTACATCAAAACAAACTCTCCATGCAAAGATAGGGAGCAAATACATTAGCAGGGTTGCCGTGTTTTCAGTTTTGGAGCCCCCTAATAAAGTGGCAGCCCTGTCAATGTATTTGCTCCCTATCTTTGCATGGAGAGTTTGTCTTGATGTAGACGTGGACTCTCAGGGTAGGGTGGGATATCCCCTCCATTTTGGCCTCAACTTGAGAGCTTGGTTTGAGCTTGGGAGTTGATTTCAGAGAAAACCAGAGGCACCATTGTGTTTCTTGCGAACTTTTGCGTAAGAATCAACAGTCAAATCGCAAATTCCTCACACATGCAACATCTCCATTGGAATGCACCGGGAAATCGAGGGTACGGCAAGGAACAAATTGAATAAGAGAGGAAACGGAGACAGTAGAGTCCCTTTATGGATACAACGCGGCCTGTGGGTGTCACAAACGAGAATAAAGATTACACAAATTGGATGTTCCTTGTAATCTTTGATCAACTCATTCCCGAAATCTTATTTCCGTTCATTCTCGTGTTCCGTTTGCTCGTTGCTGTACCCTTAATTCCCCGGTCCATTCCAGTTTATGATCTTTGCAATTGGTGAGAATGCAATCTCGGAAACTGATGGAAAGATGGAGGGGTCCTGTTGGAGGAGACGGGTGGTTGCAATGGACAAAGAGGGTAAGTATTGAAGTAACGAACGGTATCTCATGAGAGACCCTCCAGCCTCCACCCGTTTCAATCAATAGGATCGCTCTATTTTGGTAATCCAGGATTGCGCGAAAAGTCTAAGAAAATATATAAGGATTGCGCTAAACCTTCACATCTGCTACAGGAATGCACGAATTTAAAATGAAGTTAATTGAAGGTGGAAGTTTCGTAAAACAGAAAACACTAAATTTCGAAAATAAAATACTAGTTTAGGTTAGTTTGTTGACAAGTCATCGATGACCTTTTGATGACGAATGAAGTGAAAACATTGAATAATGGTCGTGAGTATAAGGAACTTTCCTAACTTTTCTCGGGAAAAATATTTAATCGGAAGAAACGAGGCAAAGTTAAAATGCTCATACGCGCGGCGTCGAAAAAAAAAGCCTTTAAAGCACTAATATTTGATGCCGCGGTTACTCTAACGCGAGTTCGCATAATCGCGCGAAACAGAGTGCGGCTGCCGTTGAAGGTTGATTAGCGCCTGCAAGACTTTAGGAATACTTCACGCATTGCGCCAAACAGTGCGATCGGCGTAAAGTCCATGTTAGCGCCTACAAGACTACATGAATACTTCTCGCATTACGCCAAACGCGGTACAGTCGGTCAGTTGGCGTGAAGTGAAATGCACATTAGTGCCAATTAGACTGTAGGATTGCGTGTCATCATTCTTGACTATCTACTTCAGTTTTTACTCTAGTTAAAGGAAAAATATGTATCTCATTGTAACGATTCGGAAACTTGGATGTTCCTCGTATTTACATTTCTTTTGGATACATTAAAAGAAAATAGAACGAACAAAAATATCGCGTCGACATTTTCGATCCTTTTATTTGAGATCATTTAGGTAAATTCGCGGAAACTTTTAAAAAAAAAATTGCGTAGTTTATCTTAAAAACATTTATTAAAAATAAAACATAAAAGTGGTGCATAACGTTGCAATCAGAGCTAAATAAATGTACGCTTCCTTTCGGGTGCACCCGTCGGATTTTGAATCTACTTATCTCTTAAAAAACTGGAACATGGCTGATACGGGATAAATAGACATACCGTCCGAGTTCCGGGCGTAGTATCCGGAGCAGTCACAGCTATGGCTGCGTTTCCCGGAACTTTCGGCCTCTGAGCCCGTAACTTTTTTTCAATGTACTATTTTCATCCTTAGAACCCACTACAGTATCATAGCGGATGAGCCCAGGAACACCCTGTATCCGAGCGGTTTATCAGAAACACCCTATATTACGGTCACACTGTACACCGGCCGCTGAGCCCTGTGCGACGCGGCGCGTTGAGGCACACGCGTCCGACGCCGGTGCAAAAGCGCGGGCGTCGTCGTTAAATTTAGTACAAAAACCGGTGGTTCACTCCAAATTTTTATTGTCCGAAAAACAAACGATTATTCCCGTCCGTCGAGATCCGAGTGGGAGGCGAGGCGGGGTAATGAGGGTGCTTCTCCCGGCAATTATCGCGCACTTTTTTCCCCCGCACCAGGGCCGCGTTAAACCGAAGAACGTTATCAACGTTCTTGACATGAGCTTTGGAGGCGGCGGTCTTCAATACGATGCAGGGTTCAAGTTGAATTACAGATACGTTCCTTCCGCCTCGTTTAAGATTCACTTCGTTACGTTGTAAAACACAAAGATCAACTGCGGCAATCACGGGATTTTATTACCGGATCTGCGTGAATGCTTGAGGAAAATTGTTGGCTTTAGATCTTTGAATGTTGAGATGGCACTTCTCTACTGAATGAATTTTACGATGTACGTAAGAGGAGCAGGTTTTTTGAAAATTGTTTTCGAATTACTTGAGATGTTTAGTTGATTTCAAATCGAATAAGAGAGCCGCCAACTAAGTTAAGGTGAAATCATCGGTTCCCAGGCAAAGGAACGTAAAATCCCCCCGTTATCCCCTAATTGTGAAACTGCCCCAATTTGTTGGACGATATGGACATTTTCAATTAATTGTGGTAGTACCGCAACATTTGGGTTGCAACCTAATTTGTTAGGATACCACCACAATTAAATGGAAATTTCCATATCATCCAACAACCTCGTGCTCTTTTTTCTATGAACTCTATTACAAAATTGAAAAATTGTCTTAAACATTTCAAGTTTTCACAAGAATATATCTGCGCAATTTTTGTTTGAAGTTTGTCTGATATTTGCATGAAATCAGAGGAATAAATAATAGAGTTACTTCAGATTTTCCTGGTATAGATGGAATTTACGCTATTTTCGTGAGGGGAGTGACGATAGCTCAAAAACAGCAGAGCAACTAGAAAAAACCTCTCTTCAATCGATCTTGCTATAGTTTCTTATCCTTAAAGGGACACATAAAGAACTAAAATTGTTGGAAGGAACGGAGTCTAATTATAGAGGATAGCTGCTCTACTATCTAACAGGGGCGATAACAGACTGAGAAGATAGAAATACTGCCGTGCTAAGGAAAAACGCCGTATGAGCCTTCAGGCGTTGTCAAATTTTCTTTGATAAATCACAAATTTCCTGGTAAACTTATAAATATTTTCCTTCCAATTTTTCAGATAATTTTTTCCGCAATCGCACCTAAAGTTCTTGAAAATTTCAAGGAAAAATATTCATAACTTTCCTCAAAAATAAACATTTTATCGAGGGAAATTTGGCAACTCTCAAATGTTCATACGGCGTTCTTCCTTAGCAAAGCAGAATACTGCTCTACCATATTAGGGGACGCAATGCGCATGCACATTCGAAAGTTGCCAATTTTCCTTGGATAAAATATTGCACCTTGAAATTTTCACAAGGACTAGGTTAAAAAACGAAGGAAAACTCTGAAAAATTCAAAGGAGGTCGATTTCAATTTCTCCCAAAGTTGTCACATTTTATTGGGAGAAATTTTGCAATCTAATCAAGCCCGGAAGTTGTCTTTAAGGGTTGAAGTAAATCATGTCGTGGGGTCTAGAAGCTTAAAAACGTTTCTTCATTGGCCAGTTGACTGAATATATAACGATGAAGCTCATCCAATCAAAATACCCCGCATGGGTGAAAAGGGCGTGTCACTCGGGGCGAGCGAGAGACTAGACGGCATATAATCGATCGATAAGCAAAGGAGGCTGGAGAAACTCCACCCCGTTCCATCACGTGCACTCATTTATCATCAGGATTGGTCAACACGTAGGCGGAGAGTGAGGCATCGTTCATTTGATCTTACTTCGTATAAAAAAAAAACTCGCATGAAAGAAACTTGATCCTCTAAGTCTTGTCACTTACTTTTTGTACATACATTTGGATTACATTTTGCAATAAGGAATCACTTTTTTAGAAACAAAATACGTGCTATTGGTTTTCCTATGCAGAAATGTGCTTTTATGGGAGACCTAGAGATAGTGGCTCCTCATTACAAAATGTAATCCATTTCATGTTCCAACAGAAAAGTAATCTGTGCGGGCTACCAGAAACATGGTGCGTGTCTATCGTGTATTTATGTATCTGTGGTGTTTGATAATGATTATGAGTTTACTTGATTTTTGACACGGTGATACTGTAGAGTGCGATTAGAGGTGGGGTTCTTGCTACTATGAAGTCTGTTGGAGGATACCATACGCTTATCACTATGCCTCAAACCAAACTTATTTTCCAGGGTAGGCCATTCAGAAATTTTAAAGTTGGGAAGAATGTAAAAACAAATATTTCTTGAGAAGGTCCAAAGGTAAAACTCTTTAAATAGCGCAAATTGCAGCCTTTTTTTCGAAAAATGCCCCAGATAATGCGATCCTGCCTTATTTGGTCCCTCCTTTTCCAGTTATGTTTCAAATCCTTCCTCCATCAAACTCAAGGAAAGAATCTTTAAAAAACACATGTCAAAGTTTACATACTTTTGAGAATCCCGATCAATTTAACTTATCAATTTGAAGATGCAATTCTTCACTCGCGAAATAAAGCGTGCACGTTTGTGCTCGATGAGCCAAATGTGTGCGACAGGCATAAAATATCGAAAAATACGCTTTGATCAAGTCAGAAAAGATAGACATGCCGAGGAAAGTAAG
Organism: Bemisia tabaci; assembly: GCF_001854935.1. NCBI lineage: Eukaryota > Metazoa > Arthropoda > Insecta > Hemiptera > Aleyrodidae > Bemisia > Bemisia tabaci. The sequence continues at coordinate 3,208,953 of NW_017547236.1, forward strand.
TTACAAAGCGGATACACGCTGTACAGCGCAGCGGACTCCCGATCGAATGGAACTCCTTCAAACAGGCGGGTATGCAATATGGCTGCAGTTATGCTCGAATAGTCGCATCATTTAAAGCATACGGTCGATGAAGGCGCAGATCACGCTTATTCTCGATTTCTCCTTTTCTAAGTTACTTCATGGTTGAGATATAGTATGTTCGACCGGTCTAATGCAATTTATTAATGTCTGAACGTATCTGAAAGTTAAAGCGTCTGGTTAAAAAAAGGCATTTCTTGCTCGTGGTGTCTTGGGATCTCCGTTTACATTTTATCCATTGAGATTAAATCAAATGCATGTAACTCGTTAAAACTTTTCCTGAATTTTCTTTACGATTTTATGATGCTGAAAACTAAAAATGTCAGGAATTCGTCAGACAGTTTCCTCTCTAAAATATAAATTAGCGATGGAAAAACCTAAACACTGCTACGTTAATGGGATATTACAAAGTTGAAGAGCTTGTACTGTTAAATTGGTCGGTTATTGCAAATTATGGTCGGTAATTATGTCGGTATTGTGGTTGATTGACCCGTAAGCGTAGTTTTTACAATCATAACAAGTAGCACTACAAGCACTGAAAATTTGTAGTGCCAGATTTGAAATTTTCGGATTTTAATATCTTCGTTAGCCGTTAATTTTGATCATTTTCGTTTGGCGAATCATGTTTTAAGTGGAATTTAGGTTAAGAAACAAGTACCAGCGAGCTGATAGTTTAAAACGGTAGACAAAGTTGTAGAAAAAGAAGATGAGAGGGCAGCTGAGCTATGGAAAAGGGTGCGGTTGCAATAGACAAAATAGGTAAGGAATAGACTAACTAACGGAAACCAATGAGGCACCCTTTTGTTAGTCGATCATTTTCCCTCTTAATCTATAGTAACCAGCCGTTTAAACCAATAGAATCGCTCCACACTCTCTCTGTCTCCTTTGTCTATAGCTCTGTCTATCAATTTCAATGATCAGCCAGATGAATGCTTTGAATCGTATATCTTGTTTATTGGTCCATCCCACCACTCGAACATCGCGACTTCTCCGGCGGGCGACGTTAGCTGCCGTGCTAAGGAAAAACGCCTTATGAACCCTCAGGCGTTGCCAAATTTCCTCTGATATAATACGAATGTATTGGGGGAAGTTTTAAATATTTTTTTTTTTCAAATTTTCAGACTATTTTGTTCACAATTTAATCTAAAATGTCTAGAAATTTCGAAGAGAAATATGCATAGATTTCGTCAAAAACACATCTTTCATCCGAGGAACTTTGCACTGGAAAAAATAAACACATTGGTTCTAGAGTCCAGACTCTTGAAAACATTGACAAGAAAAAATCGTCACCTTCCAGGCAAAGTATCACAAGCGCCATGCGACGTTTAAAAATTTCCGCCGCCATTATATTTTTTTACAGAGAAATTGTTCAACGAAGCTGTCCGAAAATTTCACTGAATTTTCTTTATGCTGCCGATAAAATTTAGTGAAATTTCCAAACAGATTCAACCAACACTTTCTCAGTAAAGAAATAAAATGGCGGCGGAAATTTTTAAACGTCGCATGGCGCTTGTGATTTTGCCTGGAAGGTGACGAAATACTCTTGATTCAATCAGATTTTTGCTTCAATCAAAAGGAAATCCGCTCAAATTAAGAGGCTTGGTTCTCGATTAAACAAAAATCCGATTGAATCAAGAGAATTTTTCTTGTCGATGTTTTTAAGAGTCTGGACTCTAGATCCAATGTGTTTTTTTCTCCAGTGTGGCAACTCTCGAATGCTCATACGACGTTCTTCCTTAGCACGGCAGTTAGGACGTATCTGGAATCCACGTGAACCCTAAGTTCCGTATAACTGTATGTTTTCTAGAACTCATAAGAAAATAGAGCAGTCGCGTGGCGTGAATGATCGATTGTCGATATTTCTCTATTTGAAGCTATGGAAAGAATCGATTATTAAGGTGTTCGCTGCGAATACCAGCTGTTTATCGATCCTTTTCCATAGGTTTAAATGAAAGATCCATCGATATATCGCAAAGCACGCCACGCCACTGAAATAGAGATACGCCTTCGCGTCAGAGGAGTGATGACATGACCTTCGGCGAGACGTTTAACCGTCTATGTAAGCTCTCCAACACATCGCGGAAGAGAAGGGTGAACAATTTACACAGCGAATAACTCAAGAGTGAAGAGCGAAAACGACGTTGCCGCGGAAAGATGCACTTTCCAGAAACTTTAATTGAAAATTGGAACGATTCTCGTCCTATCTGAGAGCCACGAGGAAGAAATCGGCTGAGCGTGCAAAAAATGCACCCACGGTTGCAACGCTCCGCAGATCTCACCTGCATCGCGTGGATTGCACATGGAGCCCCGATGCTCCAAACAGTGATCTGACAGTCGTTACATCGAGATTGCCACTTCGTGCAATTCCTCCGTGCACTCTTCCACGTTGCTATAATGCAATTCCGCTGATTTTTAATGGATATTTGGCAACAGCGGTGCGGTGAGCACTGCCAAAACTGCAGCGCCAAATCCCGCCGACTGCACTGCCGTGCTAAGGAAAAACGCCGTATGAACATTCGAGAGTTGCCAAATTTCCCTCGATAAAATGTTAATTATAGCGGAAGGTTATGAATATTTTTCCTTGAAATTTTCAGGAACTTCAGGTAACATTTCGAACAAAATCATCTGAAAAGTTGGAAGGAAAATATTCATAAGTTAACCTGGAAATTAGTGTTTTATCAAGGGAAATTTGGCAACGTCTGAAGGCTCATACAGCGTTCTTCCTTGGCACGGCAGTGCAGTTGCCAATTAGATCATTTTTATTCCGCTGCCATTTGATGGGTACACGTTTTAATGACCAATTGAGACCTTTCGTCAATTGCGTCTGAGAGTTTTGCGCGGGGTTCCTGCATCGGACATCTCGGATGAGAGCTCGAATAATGAGGGATTGGATTGTGATGCTTTTTAAAGAAATGCGTACATCGAATTATACTAAATTTGATGTGGGTTTGCTCACTTCCGCATTGCGTGTGATGTAAAAAATTAATTATTCCACTAACTACTAAACTTGAAGACCGTTTACCCCCGTACTTATCCTTAGAAATCTATTGTTTTTTGTATAATAAACATGGTCCCTAGTCGAGGCGACATAGTTCGATCCAAATTGCAATACATTTTTACTTTCTCGCTCCCCTCGCGGGTAGAGGAAGTATTGTCCGAGAAAAGAAAAAAAAAGAAGTTGAAATTTCATAATTTCTAAGCTTTTCTAGGTCCCTGGAGTCAAAATAACCATACTTAAAAAAATGTGTGTCCATCCGTCAGTCGTTCCCCAAAACTAAGTACAGCCATAGCTGATAATCTATGGGTTCAATTTTATTCAAAATTTGCATGGAATACCGTATCCGGTCTCCTTATGCACGTCAAACTATTTTGGGGTTCGCTAAAATCGAGGGGAGGGGAGCTAGGGATTAATGATTCTTAGCAAAATCACATGGAAAGCTCACTTTTTTTTTTAAAATGGTGCCTGACCAACTCACCGATGAAATAAGTCTGAGATGAAAGATAATATCAGAGTTGAACCTTTAATTGTTACTTTCCGAAAGTTTCTCATTTCAGATTTACAGCTGTCAGCGAACTGATTATAAAATCGTTGGACAAAGCGATAGTAAAAGACGACGGGAAAATGAAGCGATCTTACTTGTTTAATTAGGCGGTTCCTCTAAACTAAGGGGGAAAATGATGGATAACTTTGGGATCTCTCGTGGGTCGTCGTTAGTTACCATAAACCTCCTTTGTCCATTGCAGTCACCCGCTTCCATTGACGGGATTGCTCGTCGTCTGTTTTGTCTATTGCTATGTCTATCAAAATCAATAATCGGCCCGCAGTTGACAATGAGGTGCCGTTCATGAAATACGTAACGCTGAATTTCGGATTTTTCGACCTCCCCCTCCCCCTCGTGACGCTTTAGTGACGTAGGTCCCTACCCTTTAACACATCGAAAACAAATTGAGCTTGATTTAACAGTCATAAAAATGCTAAATTACCCGCCACAGAAGTTAGTTTTACATCTTAACATTGCTAAAGTAACTGCTGCATTGGGTCTCTTAGCATTTTATAAATTCTCGCTTCCTTTTTTTATATGTAGAATATGAATTCAACCTTACTTTTTTTCTGTGCACTCACTACAAAATGGCGCAATTCTCTCATCAACCCCCCTCCCCTTTATCTTTAGAGCTAACAATAAGTATTTTATAAACGACCCCTAATTTGGTAAACGCCTCATTCAAAAAAAAAAACAAAAAAAAAAGTTGTCGTCGAGATCCAATTAATGACGTCAATTGGATAGCATCCCTGCGCCCATACCAATGAGAATATGAAATGAACTCACCAGGTGATGGCAGTGGGGTCACCGCCCCTATCGGCAAATTTGCACACTAAAGTGACGTCATCATTCTCGAAAACCTGGACTGTCCGGGTCTCGGAGTGTGCGAGTAACGGCGGCTCGTCATCCTCTGTTTTAGATTCCTCGACCGTGACCGTGTTATCTGAGACAAATCACATTCATATGCATTAGACGCTTCCTAGCTAATTGACAGAAATTCACGGTGTCATAGAGAGGAGTGCCATCCTCTGCTGGTTTGATATACGTAGAATATTTGCGTCGGACGAATTTCCGCAGAAACCGGAGATGCAGACTTTTATAAAATGAAAGTTTACCATAAAATTTTGTGAATTTTTATTTAAAAATTTTGTAGATAGGACGATCCAGGGTTAACCGGCGAGACTGCAGGAGCGTGTTTTATGGGTCAAAATAAGACTTTTTTGTTGCGCAAAGGTTTTTTCCAAAAGCGCTCCCAGTCGGAGCTACGCCCTTCCATAGTTACAAAAATTAAATAGTTTTTCCTGTATTTTTCGCAACGATTGTGAACCAAGTCTCATGAAAATTTTATCTCCCCAGTATTTCTATGCCCTGAATCCATAAATCTAAAAAAGAAAATCGAAACCTCTATTTAAGAAGGTGGTTTGGGGGTATTACGGCTCCTGCAGTCTAGCCGTTTAACCCTGGATCACCCTGTAGAAAAAGTTCTGAAATTCCGTGGAAGGATTTAGTATGTCTAAAAGATTTCTGAAATGAAAATCTCTGACTTTTCCAGGTGGTACTGGACAAAAAACGACAATATTCCCTAACTTTTCGGAGCACAACGTGGAAATACAGCGAGCAAACGGACAAGCGTTGATAACGGCGCAGAGATACAACTATTCGTACTTGATGGATGTCCGTGTTGCATCTGCAAAATTGAAGGCGCGATGGTGCCGGGCGTGAACTCATAATGCTCCGAAGTTTCCCGTGAAGTGTTACTCAGATTGGGGGAAGAAGTTAAAAAACGATGCCCGAATATGTCTCTCCTAGTTCCGGCTGAGTTGAAATTCGATTTTTAATTCATTATTCTTCAATTTGACGTCTGATTCTTTTTTAGGATATATTTGTAGACCTAAATCTAAAATTCGTATGTGCCCCATTCAAACTCGCGCAACACACGATTCCAGCAAGCCTCGAGCCAGTTCCACCTGACTTAGGCATCTACGGGTTAAATTTACATAACATGAGATACTGTAAATGTGTTAAACTCGGACGTAAATTTTTTTGTATAACCAAGCACGGTGCCCCTGAACTCACTTTAAATGCGACTTTGTTGTACATCAAAAATTCAAGTTGGAGGTTGTAGTGGGGTCCTCCCTGATGGGTTTTTGGGCAATTTCGAAATAGGTTGTCGGAGCTCCTCGAAAAATAATCGCATTTTTGTGGTTTTTTAGGGGTAAAATAGCGAAATTGGCCTCGGGGCGACAAATTAAACCCCCTCTCCCTCATCCTTGCCTTGACCGATCTGAATTTTTAGTATGTTTTTACCTGGTATAAGATGGGACTTTTCTGAAATTTTCATGCCCATACAAATTTTTTTGCTCCCGCGGCAGCGTTGCCAAGTTGCGGACTCCAAAATATCGAATTTAATGATAAAATGAAGGTTTCGGAGTGTGATTTCCATTCAAAATCAAAAATTCAAATTGTAAGTTGTAGTAGGGTACTGCCTGATGGGGTTTTGGCCAATTTCGAAGTAGAGTGTTTGAGATTTTTGAAAAATAATCGAATTTTTGCGGTTTCTTAAGGGTAAAATAGCACACTGAGCACGGGGCGGCAACTTAAACCTTTTCTCTCTCATCCTTGCCGTGACCGATCTGAATTTTTAGTATGTATTAACTTGGTATAAGATGTGACTTTTCCGAAATTTTCATGCCCATACAAAATTTTTTGCCCCCCGCGGCAGCGTTGCCAAGTTGCGGACTCAAACATATCGAATTTGATGATAAAATGAAGGTTTCGAGGTGTGATTTCCTCCAAAATTTCACGAAAAGTGTGCAATCTGAGAGTTTTCGATAAGAAAAGGCATATTTGAACAATTTACAGTTGCAGTGTTGCCAGCTTTCGATTTAAAATTCGTCAAAATGACCCAAATCGCGTTGCAACCTCAAGCGCTGGATTTTTATTTCGTTCAGAATTGGTTATTACGGTTCTTCTGTACTCTATGCATTTAGGTACCATGAAAATTATGCCATTATTTACTTGATGGGTGCAGCTAACTCAAAAAGAGAGGCCGGATAAAGCGATGAGTCGGGAGAAAACGAGCGGTTCGGGTTGACAGAAAGTTCTTAAATCTACTCCATCTCCAGAAAGTAGAATTTGAGAGCTTTCTCCCACCCCCCAAACCTTATTCCTGTTGCAGTCAATCCTTTGAACATCTTATCTGAAATTTTGCCCCCGAATTTTTCCCAAAAACATGAAAAATAAAAACACAAATAAAATGGGTGGATAACAACGATTCAAATAACGCTATGAAGTCCCTGAATTCGACCTCCTCTCATACAGCGGATTGGATAGTTCGAATCCAGAAGACTTCTTACTGTAAAGAAAATACCTTCGACAATTTAAAGAATAAAAAAATTACAAAAGATCACAATAAATTTGAGTAATGTTGAAAATAAACTCCCTCATAAAAAAAAAAATAAACTAGATGACGAAATTAAAAATGCTTTGTAAATTTTTGGTTGTATAAGACATGTTAGACATTCCGAAAAATAAAATATTTCTGGACTGAATAAGGAAACATACCATTCTTGGCAAACTCTGTTGCATGAGATTCCAGATGATCAAGAGGCCTCTTGAATTTAGATGGACTCCATTAGGTTTGTTCCGATCATAAAAAGTCATAATTTCGTCATCTAGTTTATTTATTTTTCATGTTTTTGGGAAAAATTCGGGGGCAAAATTTCAGATAAGATGTTCAAAGGATTGACTGCAACAGGAATAAGGTTTGGGGGGTGGGAGAAAGCTCTCAAATTCTACTTTCTGGAGATGGAGTAGATTTAAGAACTTTCTGTCAACCCGAACCGCTCGTTTTCTCCCGACTCATCGCTTTATCCGGCCTCTCTTTTTGAGTTAGCTGCACCCATCAAGTAAATAATGGCATAATTTTCATGGTACCTAAATGCATAGAGTACAGAAGAACCGTAATAACCAATTCTGAACGAAATAAAAATCCAGCGCTTGAGGTTGCAACGCGATTTGGGTCATTTTGACGAATTTTAAATCGAAAGCTGGCAACACTGCAACTGTAAATTGTTCAAATATGCCTTTTCTTATCGAAAACTCTCAGATTGCACACTTTTCGTGAAATTTTGGAGGAAATCACACCTCGAAACCTTCATTTTATCATCAAATTCGATATGTTTGAGTCCGCAACTTGGCAACGCTGCCGCGGGGGGCAAAAAATTTTGTATGGGCATGAAAATTTCGGAAAAGTCACATCTTATACCAAGTTAATACATACTAAAAATTCAGATCGGTCACGGCAAGGATGAGAGAGAAAAGGTTTAAGTTGCCGCCCCGTGCTCAGTGTGCTATTTTACCCTTAAGAAACCGCAAAAATTCGATTATTTTTCAAAAATCTCAAACACTCTACTTCGAAATTGGCCAAAACCCCATCAGGCAGTACCCTACTACAACTTACAATTTGAATTTTTGATTTTGAATGGAAATCACACTCCGAAACCTTCATTTTATCATTAAATTCGATATTTTGGAGTCCGCAACTTGGCAACGCTGCCGCGGGAGCAAAAAAATTTGTATGGGCATGAAAATTTCAGAAAAGTCCCATCTTATACCAGGTAAAAACATACTAAAAATTCAGATCGGTCAAGGCAAGGATGAGGGAGAGGGGGTTTAATTTGTCGCCCCGAGGCCAATTTCGCTATTTTACCCCTAAAAAACCACAAAAATGCGATTATTTTTCGAGGAGCTCCGACAACCTATTTCGAAATTGCCCAAAAACCCATCAGGGAGGACCCCACTACAACCTCCAACTTGAATTTTTGATGTACAACAAAGTCGCATTTAAAGTGAGTTCAGGGGCACCGTGCAAGAGGAAATCCGAATCTCTTCTTGATTTCAGCTAAAATCTACTTGATTTGGGAACATTCTTTTTCTCTGCCATCACAGGTCACACACAAGTTACAGGCCGGCGGCGGGCGTAACTTAGAAATGCAAAATCACTCAAGCACACAAATGGTTTGAAGAGCAGATTTCACTATCAACCTCGCGAGCGCGATAGTCGACAAATTCGGCTGTGATATCCACGAAATGTTCGAATTGCGAAAATCTCTCGAAAGTTCCCGGTTTTCCAGACAGTGATCAAAGATCCTGATTGTTTCCGGTTTTCCAATCCTGTAGGCACACTCCATTTGCAACATTTTGACCTCGAGAATTACTTTCTCTGTCTTGCACATAAAATCACCTATCTCCACGGAGAAACTAAAGGCACATACGTTGTTTGTAAAATGAGTGAGAAATACTAGTTCCTCAATGCAATATGTAGTTTTATTCTAAATGGGTGATATCCTTTTCCTTCGCAGGGTAGTGTATAGTGCGAGTATTTTCGGTAAGTTAATAATTGCTACTGTGCTTTGCGATTGCCAAAATAATGTTCCCGGTATAAGCTGAATTTTTACTTATTCTTCTCCATTCTGATGTATGTTAAATTCTTACAAAATAAACAAAGCTTCTAGCGGGAGACCGTCCGAACCCCGCTCTACTCTAAAAAAAAAAAAAAAACTTCTCTCTTTTTCTTACTGTGAATCATCAGATTTTGTGCAACCCCTCCTCCCTCCAGGGTCTATTCGCTTTTAGATATTCCTTTATTGTCCTGATAATACGCAATCTTTATTCCCAAGCAAAATCTCCTCAGTTTTTTTTTTTTTTTTTTTTTTTTTTTTTTTNTTTCCCCCCCCCCCATGCCCCCTCCTCCTTTAGTAAGAGGGAGAATTTTATTATGTTCCAAATTGTATTCGCCCCTAAAATAATTCCCTTCCGTACTGCCGTGCTAAGGAAAAACGCCGTATGAACATTCGAGAGTTGCCAAACTTTTTCTTCGAAAATATTTATTTTTGAAGAAATTCGTGAATATTTGTTCTTGAAATTTTCAGACTTTCTAGATGAAATTGCGAACGAAATCCTTCGAAAAAACGGCAAAGTAATATTCGAAAATTCTCCTGAAAATTCGAGATTTGTCGAAGGAAGGGCAACGCCTGGTGGCTCATACGGCGTTCCTCCTTAGCACAGCAGCGTAGTCCTCTTCCTTGTTTACAAAAAGATTACCTCTTCCCAACGTTTTGCACACCTGCTGGAGTTACTGGATCCTAAAAGTAACAAATTTTTCTTTTCCTGTTTACAATATAGAGCCACCTTTCATTGTTCTTGGACACATCAGGATCTCGCCACTCCAATAAAACATTAAGTTTGGTCCCTTACACACGCCCTAGCGTGTGATTATAGTAATGATTTCAGTTGCTTTTTTTACTTTGTTAGAACGGAAAATAATTGGATATTCACAATCCCGTAAAGGCCGTCTACTCTTGTTTACAACGAAATTCCTCTAGCTTCCATTTTCCTAAGAAAAAACGCTGTATGGACATCGAGATGTCGCCAGATTTCTACCGATGAATAAGAAGGAATATTCTGGAAAACTGATGAATATTTTTCGGAGAATTTTATTCACAATTTAAGTAAACGTCTCTGAATGTTTCGAAGAATAATATGAATGTTTTAACCTATGATTGAATACTTTATGATTGAAAACTGGCAACATTCGATTGCTCATACGACGTTTTTTCTGAGTCTGACAGAGTTGGAGTATTATAATCCTCTCCCTCCTTCAGTAGTGGATTAAGGCCTGGCGGTTCTTGAAAGTTCGCAACATTGTTTTTCCTCCATTTAAATACATCAAAAAATCGATTCTAGATGAGGCACACTGCTTCACCAACAATCGATTGTTTTAGACACATTTAAATGGAAGAAAACCAATGTTGCCAAGTTACAAGTATCGCAACCAATTAAGGCTGGTGGCAATGCCAACTTTTTTTTCTTAAAAAAAAAGCACGAAACTTGTGTTCAGAGCCCAACTACAAAACATTTCAGAGGCCCCGAATTAAGTAGGGCAAACGTAAAATTTACGGGTCAAAGATACTTTTCGCCTAATGATGATCGATGCGCAACTTTTTGAGGAAAGAACTCAATTAAAATTCGCCAAATGATGACTGATGAATGCCGGGATGAGCACCTAGCTAGGTAAGTTTTTGCAAATTAGATTAGAATAGCTTGACCAATGATTCAATTCGTTGGCCGTCAGTGACCCCAAGGAAAATTTGAGCCTCGACTTCCGCGCGTAACTTTTGCGCTAAATGGAGTAATATTTACGCTACGGGAAGGAGAACAGCGCAGGGTCTCTAAAATATACCTATGTTTCTGGTGGAACCATGCATAGCTGTGATAAATTTGTGTTTCAATACAAAATTTTAGAAGGTAGTAAAAACTTACGAGTTGACTCATCACAATATCATGGTTAAATGGACGTATTTCTGTCAAACGGAACTGTGTGCATTATGATGTGAGCCCTGTTATGCATATATTCTTATGGGTCCGGTAATCCAGAATTGCGCGGAAGGTCTCAGAAAATATTTAGGGATTGTGCGAAAAAGACACAAGGATTGCGCGAATTTAAACTGAAATTAATTTAAGGTCGAAGTTTGGCAAAACAGGAAACAGTTGGATTGGAAAATAAACGTATTTTTATGTTGACGCTAGTTTAGTTATTCAGTTAGTTTGTGGACAAGTCATCGATGTCTTACTTTCTGATGATGAATGAAGTGAGAAGATTGAATAATGCTCGTAGGTATAAAGAACTTTTCTGACTTGTCTCTAAAAAAATGTTTAATCGGGAGAAACGCGTCAACGTTGAATGGTTTTATGCGGCGTCAAAATACAACATGGGCTTTTTTAGTTATATTATTCGACGCCGCAATTATTGTAACGGGAGTTCGAATAATCGCGCCTAACAGAGCAGCCGGCGTTAAACGTATATTAGCGCCTGCAAGACTGTAGGAATACCTCTCGCATTGCGCCAAACAGTATGGTCGGCGTGTAGCCCCTATCAGCGCCTACAGGACTGCATGAATACTTCTTGCATTGCGCCAAATGCAGTGCAGTCGGTCAGTTGACCTGAAACGCATATTAGCGCCTACAAGAATATATGTATAGGACTGCTGTTGGACTGCGAGTCTACATTTTTTACTTTCTGCTCAAGTTTTTACCATAATGAAAGAGGAAATATGTATCCTCATTGTAACGATTCAGAAACTGTGATGATATTTAATTTTGTTTTGGTTACATTAAAAGAAAATTGAACAAACGAAAACATCGATAAAATTTTCGTCGAAATTTTCGATCCTTTTATTTGAGATCATTTGGGTAAATTCGCGGAACTTTTCAGAAGACATGTAGCTTTTTAAAAACATACATTAAAAATAAAACATGAAAGTGGTGCATATCGTTGTAATCAGAGATAAATATACGCTTTCTTTCGGGTGCACCTGTCAGGTTTTGAACCCATTCGTCTCTTAAAAAACTTGGACATGGTTGTTCTACGATTTTTTACGTGTAGTTTGTTTAGTGGTTGGTGGCCAGAGGCCCCTATTTTACTTTTTAAAAGTCTACGAAAGCTCTCTGGTCCATTCGTGCTGCGAGGGCTATCAATCGAAGGAGAGACGTGCCCGTAAATAAATAGGGAATGAACAGTCTTCCACGATGTATAGCTATCTACCACAAACTACCAAGGTTGTCAGATTAACGCTTCCTCGTTGAATATTGAATATTCGCGCAAACATGTGAGTTTTCAGTACCAGAGAAATTAGCGCAATCCTATGCATATCCAAAGAAGTAAAAGAGGGAGCATTCGCGCAATTCTATCGCAGCCTATGGGTCTCAGGGCTCATGTCTTAATGCACATAGTGCCGTTTGGCGGAAATACGTCCAAATAAGAATAGGTATTTGAAGATGTTGCTTCCATACCTGAAACAGAAAAATAGACGAAAAAACAATTAGTAAAATTGGATATTGCAGGAAAAATGAAGGGTTTCAAGAATTGAAAGAAATCATTTTTGAAAATAAAACTTATGTAAATAATCATTTACAGCAAACTAAAATTCAACACAGTGCGTTTTGAGTGAGCGTTAAAAGATCTACATTTTGCAATAAGGAACTACAATATCTGGCTTATCCTTAGGAACATCTATCTGCAGGAGGAAACAAATCAAACATGAGTCGTTGTTAGAACGAGTCAAAGGTACAGCAGTTCCTAATGACAATACGCGGTTCAGGCGATAAGTCAAATGCAAGCCATTGATCTCTTCAAAACATTAACTACGATGTAAGTAAACATATTGATGTGCTTATAAACTTACAATAATTTGGTTTAGGCAAGTTTTCAGGGTACGAATTCGATTTTGGGTTATAAGTGTCGACCATCTTAATTTTGCCTTCAATTTTGCTGAATAGGCAACAATTTAATCGAAGAACACGATCCACGCTAAACTAAATACTAGTAGCTTGATGCTATAGTTAAAGCACCTTGCGGTAGGATAATCAATTTTTAGCACTTCGCCTAAAACACTGAAGTCCGCCTTCAATTTAACTAGATAGGCAACACATCCGCCGGAGAGCAGAGTTATCTACTCGAGAAATATACATTTATCTCTTGCTTTATGTTCTTATGAAACCTATTTATCGACGGTGAAACTTCAGAAACGGGTACATCGGTTTCAGTTTTTTAAAATCTCCACTGCTACAATAGTCCTCAAAAGCAACTAAAGTCATGTCTTGAAATTTTGCTAGAAAATTCTCCATATAGAGAAGGAGAATCACCGAAAATTTAAAAAAATGACGTTGAGTAGTTTACTGCTTATAAAACGAAGCATTATGGGAAATCTGCAACGTTCCAAACCGAGATACATGTTTCACGGTCGATTTGTGGAAATTTAGCCTTCATTTTCCAACAAGGAATTACGTCAGACTCATCCACAAAAGCGTCTATCTGCATACGGAAGAAAAAGGCATACATGCCAGTGGCGGGGCGTGCTTTGCGATATATCGATAGATCTGCCATTTAAACCTGTGGAAAAGGATCGATAACCAAAGTGTTCGTAGCGAACACCCTAATAATCGATTCTTTACCACAGTTTCAAATAGGGAAATATCGAAAAACGATCTTTCACGCCCGCCACCGATACATGCTGTTTCTAAAATGAACCAGAAAGAGTGTTTCCTCATGGCATAATCCATGTGTAACTTTTGTCATTTTTATACCGTCTATTTTTCGCACAGAAAATAGGGGGGTACGTCCTGGGCCGCCCAAAGGTTGGAGGGGGGGGGCGGCGGCAAACGGGACTCTTTACAAGGCTAATTTATGCTAAAAGGAACCTTATGCATAGTTTTTGCGTGCAACATCGATTCCTTTCAGTGTAAATACGTCCATTTAAATGTTAAACTTTCTTTTTTCTTTCAGTNGGGGGGGGGGGGGGGAGGGGGGCGGCGGCGAACGGGACTCTTTACTGCGGGCTGATTATTGAAATTGATAGACAAAGCAATAGACAAAGAAGACAAAAAGGATATGAAGTAATCCTATTGGTGGAAGCGGGTGGTTGCAATGGACAAAGGACGAAGATAATAGACTAACTAACGGCAACCCACGAGAGACCCGATTGTTAGTCCATCATTTACCCCCGTAGATTGTGAGAACCACCCATTTTAACCAATAGGATCGCCCCATACTCCTTATGTCTTCTTTGTCTATAGCTTTGTCTATCAATTTCAATAATCGGCCCGCAGGGCTAATTTATGCTAAAAGGAACCTTATGCATATTGTTTGCGTGCAACATCGATTCCTTTCAGTGTAAATACGTCCATTTAAATGTTAAACTTTCTTTTTTCTTTCAGTGGGGAG
>NW_017547236.1:3223379-3287995 GCF_001854935.1 Bemisia tabaci
CATTACGGAAAGAGGTGAGTTCTGAACAGATTCCGTTCGATCGCCTCATGAATCACCTTCCGGCTCCTAAGTTACGTTTAAAATCGCTAGTACAACGTTACAAAAAAACGCATACCACCCTCCAATAGAGCGCGCATTTCGCTTGTGTTTAAACATCTATATTTGATTCATCTGCCAATGTGTGACGAAGTCCCAAAGATCGAAAGTCATTCCGCGAAAGGTCGCGGATGAAAAGGGCAATCGCGAATGATTGGCGGTTCAATCATCTGAGAGGTCAAAGTTTCGGAGCCTCTTAGACGCACATCGTTACGGCAAGACTATCACGACCCTTAAAGATCATTACGATTATTCAGGGGGAAAGTGATCCTTGTAAACGAAGATAATATTTTTAGGGTAGCTATTTTCTTCCAGTTGGGTCGAAAAATTAGAATTAGTGTTTTTGACCGGAATGGTTTTCGCTTAAATACGTCGGAGACTTTTTTCTCTATGATAGAGCTATTGATCTTTTCGCTGATTTTTTTTATTTTTTATTTTTATTTTTTATTTTTTAGGATGCGTCTAGTGCTTGTTCATTGCATAAGGCGGTTCGACGTCCCTTCTATACATATGATTTGATCGTGTTGTAAATACAGCATATCGGTGAATGGCGTCAAAGGACGCGTACCTCTGATTGCGATATCAATTTTTCTTAGTCTCCGGTAATATTTTCCTTTGAAGGAAAAAAAAAGAATTCTTCTTGAGACTTTCCGTGAAGTTTTTCCGCCCCTCAAAAATATTCACTGAAAATTTCAATGATATATTTTTGGTTGGTTTTTCAGGTTCACTTTCTCCAAGTTGCTCTGGACAAAATTTTGAAATCTAACAGCGGGTAAGGAAGCTAAAAGTGGTATATTTACAATGATTTCTACCAATATTCTCAGCTTATCATAGTTTAGGCAATTATCTAAAATAGGTAAACTTACTTTCAAGGCTGCCCTGCACATGAAAAGATTGAAAGATGACAATTTTATTGAAAGAAGCAGAAAAAATTAAAAGCATCCGCTTATGTTCATTTACACCCTCATGACATGTATTTAATTTTCTCAGGGCTTAAATATTTAAACATGGGTAAAATTAAAGATAACGTATACGGAAGCAATCAAACGTACTCCAATGAATCAGTGGCGTGGCGTGATTTGCGATATATCGATTGATCGGCCATTTAATCCTATAGAAAAGGATCGATAAACAGGGTGTCCGCAGCGAATACCTTAATAATCGATTCTTTACCATAGCTACAAATGAGGAAATATCGATGATCGATCATTCACGCCGCGCCACTGCAATGTATGCTGAGTAAAAGTATTTACGAGACGCAGGGTATTTTTACACCACTAAGCCGGGCCAGGTCACAACACGAGGCTGCACCGATCGATAGCATCTAAATGAGCGAAGTCGAAAGTGATCGTCATTAGTAAGTACGAGTAAAGATAGACTGAATTTGATAGCAAAAAATACTGACTCACATTAAAAAAAAAAAAAAAAAAAAAAAAAAAAAAAAAAAAAAATCACGGAAATAAGTTACGAACTACTCGGTTGTTTGTATATTCATATTTAATATATAGTAAGTTAGTTCATATATTTCAAGACATTTAGCGTTACAGGCTATTAACGTCTTTACAAAGAATTTGGAAAATGAGTGTACATTTATTGACAAAATGTATATTTCTATGTATAAGGAAGCTTACTAAAAACTAATAAAAAAAATTAAAAAATAAAACGAAAATGTGTGTGAATGATTTTGCGCTCGAATGGTTTCCAATACTTTTTCTCGTTCACAACTCGCGAGTAACATTTAGTACTTATCCAAAACATGGATTTAAGTTCATTTTACTTTTGAGATTAAGTCGTATGGAAGAACACCTCGAAGTCCTTACAATCTGTTTCAACGTATTATTGCTTATTTTTCTCTGTTATTAGCTCAATTCAAATTATACCGATGTCATTTAGTGATATCAGCCAATAGCGTGGCGTGCTTTGCGATATACCGATTGATCTGCCATTTAAACCGATGGAAAAGGATCGATAAACAGGGTGTTCGCGATGAACACCTTAATAATCGATTCTTTGCCATAGTTTTAGATAGGGAAATCGATAATCTATCATTCACGCCTCACTACTGACTTCGTTAATTTCGCACATACCATCGAAAAAAGATGCTATCTCCTCTTACCCCCTCCCCTCAAGTTAACGATCAAAATTCGTAATCTCGAGACATTTTTCTTCACTAAATATTGAATATGAAATATTTTCGTCGCACACTTGAAACTGCCTTTCAGGAGCAGTCAGATAAGTTAACATCCAAATGGCGGCGCGGCGTTGGTGGATACAGGAATAAGATTTTGGCACCGTTTCTGAGATGTGTCAAAATTCACATCATCACTTAGTTTAATCTTAATATCAGTTAAATAGTTTAATATCGGTTTAATAACTTAATATTGGTTCCTGGTACAGAAACTGTTGACTCGGTTTTGGGATTGAACATTTTTTATCAACCAAACAACTTCATTTCCTCCAAACAATTTTTAGAGACATGAAATTTTTTTAAGGGGTAACTGTTACACGTGTAAACCATAACTCTGACTCATTATACACTCACTCTCATATTTTCTATAAAGACGCATTAATAGCCTAAGATGCTAAATGCCTCTTATTACGGTAACTAACTAACAACCTAACTAACTAACTAACTGACTAACTAACTAACTAACGATCTAGCTAACTAACTAACTAACTAACTAACTGACCAACTAACTAAACTACCGGAATAACTAACTTAATTGCGTGACAAAAAAGCGATGCCAGTAAGTTTATATGGATGCACTCACTTACTTAAAAGGTTATTTAGTGTATTAATATCAATTATAGGTAAAAACTGTATAATCAAACTCATTAATTTGAAATAATGAAGAGCCGGCAAAACTGGCTTTTTCTGGTCAGATGCTTCATTCCCACTACAAAATAAGTGTGCATGAGCTCCTCATTCTGGTATCATATCGTTATTCTGATTTGAACCCAACTTAGGTGCGTGCATCAAAGATACAAGTTACTTGAGAGAAGGGGAGATGGGAGAAAGACACTAAAGCTGAAATTTCATGAAATTTTGCCGGCAACCCTTGCAATACGTAACGAAATGTGATCGCCTCAAGGTCCAGAGGCCGAGACCACTTAGGATGGACGAATATCAGATATCTTGATTAGAATGCGCCAAACACGCTTATCACGAAATTTCCGCGAGAACCTATATTTTAGGTGAAATTCCATGATTTTAAATCTCATGAAATTTTGCCGGCCACCCTGGCAATATGTAACAGAATGAGATCGCCTCAAGGCTCAGAGGCTGAGACCACTTAAGATAGACGAATACCGGATACCTTGATAAGAATAAGCCAAACACGCTTATCACGAAATTTCCGCGAGAACCTATATTTTAGGTGAAATTCTATGATTTTAAATCTCATGAAATTTTGCCGGCCACCCTGGCAATATGTAACAGAATGAGATCGCCTCAAGGCTCAGAGGCTGAGACCACTTAAGATAGACGAATACCGGATACCTTGATAAGAATAAGCCAAACACGCTAATCACGAAATTTTCGCGAGAACCTATATTTTAAGTGAAATTCCATGATTTTAAATCTCATGAAATTTTGTCGGCCACCCTGGCAATACATAACGGAATGAGATCACATCAAGGCCCAGCGGCTGAGACCACTTAAGATGGACGAGTATCGGTTATCTTGATCGGAATGCACCAAACATGCTTATCACGAAATTTCCGCGAGAACCTTTATTTTAGGTGAAATTCCATGAAATTTTGCCGACCACCTGGCAGTACATAATGGAATGAGATCGCATCAAGGCCTAGAGGCTGAGACCACTTAAGATAGACGAATACCGATATCTTGATAAGAATACGCCAAACACGCTAATCACGAAATTTTCGCGAGAACCTATAATTTAGGTGAAATTCCATTATTTCAAATTTCCAGAAATTTTGCCGGCGCGCCTCTCTACCAATACATAATCGAATGAGATCGCCTCAAGGCCCAGAGGCTGAGACCACTTAAGATGAACGAGTATCGGATACCTTGATTAGAATGCGTCAAACACGCTTATCAGTGATGCAGGTCAGCACTCGTGGAGAGGGAGCGGGGGCAGATCAGGGGGGCGGGACCTGGCCTCGCGCTCCGACTGGAGACAGCGGACTCAAATCGGGGGCGTCGGGGGTGGTAGCAGGATAGGGTTGATGTGCGAAGGATCCACGTACCTGTGATAACGGTCATGTTGTCATTGGGTCAGGGTCCGTTGGAGTTACATCCAGTGTCGTCACTACCCGCCGCGAAATCACGTAATCAACGGTTAAAAATACAATATTAACCGGGACTCTGATCGCACGGTTTCCAGCGGCGGTGGCGGCGGCCCGCGCGCCGTCCGGCTAAATTTATCCCGCGCCGCGCTCCACACCCCCGCTCTAAGCCCCCGGGTCGGACACGGGAACTACACGTGCCGATTCTCGGACAAGGGACCTCAGATTGAGACCTTCGGCAGAAATTTCTTCGGGTGACGGCGCAGGCGAGGTGTTCAGGGCTTTAGGGATTATACCCTGGTAAAATGGTCCTATGGGAACCCGCAGAGAAATTCCCATTGGAACCCGTGCGGACCAGAGACAAGAGACCCTCCACTGGCCTCCTGGCGACAGGTGGGAGCTTTTACTTTTGGGGTTTCAACAATTTTTTATGGACAATTATTAGGAAGCAACAGGCAGCACCCTAATTTCGGCTGTTGACCTACCTAAATGGTCGATGATGAGCTTCGGGTGACGCCATGGGCCAAACAAGTGTCCCAAACGTCGGCCATTTTTGGCTTGTTTGCAAAACAAAACTGCCAACACGTTGTTGAACATCAACAATGTAGGTAAGTTAACAGTAGAATGCTGAAATCCCGAAAGTAAAAGCTTCAACAATGGCCGAGATACTAGTGGAGGGTCTTTTGTCTCTGGTGCGGACCAACGGGTCCCCACTGGCAATTCGTGATGGTTCCCACCGAGACCCTTTGCAATTTCATGGATCCCATTGGGTCCCCATAGGCTCCTACAGATGCTATGAACCACCTATTCGTCCCCATTGGACACCCATAGGAACCTGATCGGTCCCCCCACTGAAATCTAATTGGTTCCTACAGGACCGTCTTACCAGTAGAGGTAGACCCTCCTTTCCGCCTTTTTTTGGAGATCCTGCATTGCTGAACATTTCGAAGTAAAACTCTGTACCGGAGTCCGGAGTCCATACAGCGGCCAAACACTCCGACCCAATAGCAGCGATCGCGATAAGTTGCGATTTGATTGGAGCATGTATCGCGATTTTATGATCGACGTCGCTATATTGCACTATCATCGGATAAAAAAAAAATGCGATAAATTGCGATTTCATCGCATAAGTTTGCAAAAAGCTATAGACAATGAAGACAAATGGGATGCGGAGAGATCCTATTGGTGGAAGAGAGTAGTTGCAATGGACAAAGGAGGAGGGTAATAGACTAACTAACGGCAACCTACATGAGTCCATCATTTTCTTCCTTAGTCTGTGGGAACTACCCCTTTCAACCGGAAGTAGCTTCATGCTTCCTATGTCTTCTTTGTCTATAGTCTGGTTTATTAATTTTAATATTATTAGCCCAGAGAATACATACAGTGTCGGATTAAGAGTGAAGCATGAGGAGTGGATGCGCCAGGTGCCATCATGAAGAGGGCGAAAGGTAAAGAGGTAAGAAAAAACATGAGGAAGAAGAGGGGAGTGAAAATAAAGAATAACGATGGCTATCGAACCTACTAGGGAGCACCAATGGCAAGCTATTCTAAAACTTGATCATTCCGCTGGGTGCTTGAACTGCACCAATGAACGAGGTGTGATTCTGTTGGTAGATATACCTAATCATCTTGAATCGCGCCTTCAAATTCCACGAATAGGCAACAAACATACCAAGGATCACGAATTCCTATTCAAAAAACACATATTTCTACCGCCCCATAAGTTGCGAATGAACCAATAAACGATGTTGTTAACCCATTGGTAGGAATTCATTGGTTGTGATTCTGTTGGTAGATATCATCTTCTTGAATCGCGCCTTCAATTTCTAAGAATATGCAACAAACATACTAGGGAGCACGAAAATAACACATACTGGAACCTATGAGTGCCACCTATTCGACCACCTATTCGAAAAACACATTTTTTTTTGCCCCATAAGTTTTAATTGAACCGATAAACGATGTTGTTAACCCACTGGTAGGAATCATCCGCATCTGAAGTTCCCCTTCAATTTTGCTGCATACAATACGCAGACACGCAGATCCAGACGTACCAGAGAACGCAAATCTATTAAAAAAACACACATTTCTCTCGCTTCACAGGCTTCACTAAACCCATGATAATAGGTACGAAAACGACTCAAGACAAACATAGACATTGGGGGGTTAAAGAGCCTCTATTGATGATTATATACTTACAAATCTATTACGTTATGTTAGGTTGCGTTGACACCTACTAAGACTCAAACAGAGCACACTTTTTTCTCATCATTGATATTAAGAATGATTTACTCGTTTTATTCAGGTATTTCTTAATTTTCAAATCTTAAGGACAGTTTATGCTTGCTCTAGATGCTTCGAATACAGAATCACACTTCACACTTTAGACTGTAGCTTTCCAATTTGGTTGGATGAAGTCACGTCCCATATATCGATCTAATGAGTTCTCTGGGGAATAGACACATTGGCAAATTAACCACATGATTTTTCCGAAAACGACCTCTCTTATCACAGTTTGAATCCATGTTGAAAAGTAAAAGAACCAATGTCTTTGCATAACATTTACAACTTTCACGGACCGGTAAACGTTTGAAGCAATGTGTGAAAATCTGCAAATGGTGTGCATTTTACCCTACTTGGAAGTCATCAGTTGAACTGCTGCCAACGATAAATTGACCGCACGTCAGTCATGCTGCTAGTTTCTTTGCGATTCTTGGAAGTATTTTTTTTTACCATGACAAGTCGTCGTTTTAGGATAATTTGGAGAAAATTTGTCATTTATGCCAGATTTTGTTTTAACAATTCTTGTCAATATTTTTTCTATGCCAATTTAAAATGTAGATTCATTTTGATAACTAACGCTCGGCGGGACGGATTTTCCGTTCAAACATGTTTAAAGCCTGCTTTAATTGGGGCGTCTTTAAGGTAAAACTACTTCGGGAGTGAGAAAACTATCGAGATATCGGAACATTTTGCTAAAATACTGGTTTCACCGAGAATTTTAGGCAAAAACTCGATCTATAGCTTCAGCGATTCTATAGCTCCTGTAAGCTTTTTTCAGCTGGGTCATCCCTAAAATATATTTTTTTGCAAACCTTTGATTAATGCTAAAATAATCCGAACGCAAAATATTACATTCGAATCAAACGGAATTTTTTTGTGTTTAGATAGGTAGGTCTTTTAACTTGAATTTAGATTTTATAACGGTGATTTTTTTAAGATAAACAGCTAAACGGCGCTCCCAGGCATAAAGGGGTTGCGTTTTCCCCGACAGTTTCAAGTGAAATTTAAATTTTAGTGATATTAAAATATGCTCCGCATCCCCGATATTTGCTTTTTTCGGGCTGATTTTTACCAATATGGTGTCTAGAATTCTAGGCTATGCAAGAAATATAGTACCTCCTCAACAGAAAAATTCAGTACTTTTCCAATATCTCCAGTTGACGAAATTAAAAAAATTTCGGAAATTTGAAATTCTCGCTCGCATTTTTACAAAAATGACACAGTCACAAAATTTCATTGGTGGCTTGAAGATCAACTGACTGTACAATCGAAATCTTGCAGGCAAACACTACTCTAAAATCAATGCGCAGGGGATTGCATACTTTCCAGGCTTTATTAAAAAAAAACACGCGTGGTATGAAGGAAAAAATTCCTGACCTTCTTGCAGCGTTGCCGCACTTTTTCCAGTCCTTCCGGACCGCCCTTAAAAAATCAGTAGGAACTATTTCCGGACTTTTCGGACTAGCACAGACACCCTGATATACCCTTGACGGTGTAAGATGAGATTTCCGGTTTCTGGAACACGATTTTTTCGTAAAATCCTTCATTCCCTGATAAATCCCGGTTTTCCCCGGTCCTGGACGCGCCAATTCTAACCCACTGTGTGTCGCGCTCCGCACCATCAGCCGGGGGCCCCCACCACGGGGGCATGCGCTAAACCCGCGTTCGGCTCAACGCGGATCGTGGAAGGCGAAAAAAAAAAGACACGAACAAAAATAAAAAAGAATAACCGCGCGTTTTAGACGTGTTTTCCTTCCGAATTTCGTGCTCTCAACCTTGACCTCTCGCGTTTCTCGTTTTTCTTTTCTCCCAGAGTTCTGGCGTTCCTTGCCGGCGTGGTGTCCCATATAGACGGATCTAGCTGTGACGTCACGTCACAGCCTCCTCCCGACCAATCGGCTCTTGCGAGCGGAATAAATGATACCAATCGTGTGTTAGATCGATGACGTCAATATGGAGCATATCGATTGTCTAAGTGCAAAACCGCTAATTCCCCCTTTTTTAAATTTTTTTTTTACCTTTTTTTTTACATTTTTTTGCTTTAATTCCTTTCTAGAGACTTGGGAATCAACAACCGATTAGACGTATGTGGATAGGATAGAAAAAGAAGGGTTAGATAGATACCTATTCTAAAGGATTAATCGAGTTCGATATAAATTTTATAAATAAAAACCATCTGTGCATTCATTTACGCGATTGCTCTACGATCCTTGCAAAATCTTGGATTTCGGCGATTGAATCATCAGCGGCGATTTCTCTAGAGGCGACACACCAACTTATGAAACCTGTGC
Organism: Bemisia tabaci; assembly: GCF_001854935.1. Taxonomy (NCBI): domain Eukaryota; kingdom Metazoa; phylum Arthropoda; class Insecta; order Hemiptera; family Aleyrodidae; genus Bemisia; species Bemisia tabaci. The sequence continues at coordinate 3,232,301 of NW_017547236.1, forward strand.
ATAATTGTCATGGATTTTGATTAGTTGCACTGGTGGATTTTTTCACATATTCCCTTCATTAAATACACGTAAACATCGTAAACAACAAGATACGAAAAAGAGTCTGAAAAATAGAGGGTTAGAGTCAATTTTGGGAATAGGGGTATAATAAGATGACAACTTGACGGCAAATTGTATTTTTTTTTTTTTAAAAAAAGAAAGAAAAAGTCACGTCGAGTTGATTAGACTATTTTCGGTTAATCACCGTCCAATTTATTGATCCTCTACCTTAGCATTTAAAGCGTTGACACAAACACTCGGCGGCATACAACTATTTTAACGCCTGTGAGGGTGTTTTGGCCTATCCGAGGAAAAGAAGGCGCATCTTGCGACGCGTCTGCACTCCTCAAGCGGTTGCAGGAGATGCTGTGTTTCCGCTTTTCTCTTCCGTTCATTAAAAGTGCCCCACAGGAGAAAGGGAGAGGGAGTGTTTTATGGAGTAATTTATTGCCTCTGAATTAATTTTATCAGTAATTGGCAGCGAACGAAACTTTGTGCAAAATGATACTGGTTGGCTGGGTCCTCTTCATGAATCACAAGGAGAGCTTAAGTGAAATTACTAACCAAGGAAGTGAAAGCTTCGGTTGGTTAGTAACAGCTCTTCATTGACTCAACCTTTACGTTAAGATTATAGCAGATCGAAGGGAAAGAAGAGCTCGATTACATTGTAAATATTTTCCCCCGAATCATTTTATTTTTCTACCTACAGGTGTCTACTAAAACAGGCTAGCCAAAAATCAGTACTTTTACAGTACTCTTTTAGTGATATCCCAAAAAATTCAGTACCTCCTCATTAGAAAAATTCAGTACTTTTTCAGTGCCCCCATTTGACGAAATTCGAAAATTTTCAAAAATTTGAATTTCTCGCTCAGAAATGAAAAAAAAAATCCGGACCTCCTTGCGGAATTTCCGCACTTTTTCAGTACTTCCCGACCGCCTTTAAAGAATCAGTACTATTTCCGGACTTTCCGGAAATTCCGGACTTGCAGACTTCCTGACCTACGTGTATATTTTCTTCGAGAGAATCTCCGACCTGTATAAGATTGTACTTATCTTATTTTGGTGCTATGGGTAAAACAGCGGTGCTTACCCTTCAAGAGAAACGTACAGATTCCGCTCGCAATAAAAATGGAGTGGAAATTTTCAACGCCGCAAACCGAGACTAATAATCGTTCCGTAATTTTAATACTGACAAATGATGCGATAAAAAATTTGATTGCTCGTAATGTAGTTCTCTATTGCGTAATGCAGTCCAGCTTCGGGGGTTTTTTTTGGAGAGGGGGGGGGTGTCATACAGTATGACTAATACCCCACGGGTGGTTTCAAAATGAGCTTTTGGTTTGAGGACAACGCCCCGCAAAACCTGCAAAAACGTTGCTCAAACGTTATTTTCAAGAATAACGTTGTGAAAAAGTTTCCACATACGTTTTGCCACGGATTAATATACTAATTGCATCGCATTTAGCAAAAGGGAGCCAGCCTGGTTACAGTGTTGTCAAAATGTTGCTTCTTAGTGATTATCTAAAAAAATCTCCCAGAATAGCGAATCCTTTTTTCTTCCCACCAAAAATGTGTTAATTTTAGAAGGAAATAAAGGGTGTAAATTTTAATAATGTGCATACATAAAGTTTTTTTAAAAGAAAAGAGAAAGTTGCAGGATTGTGAAAACTTTGCAATCGCGCTGGGTCCTTTTTACTGACTGCGATCCAATTGATGCTGACAATAGGGATACAAGTAAATATTTCTTTCGTAATTTTTTAAAAATCTCCGCTCTCGCTAGATTTTATCAAAATTTTTTTTATAAAATCAACGATTTTATTACTTAAATGTTTAATGATGGTTCTGAGATACCAGAGGAAAAATTATGTGCGATTTCGGGACATGAATTTCATCAAAAATCCTTCATTAGGATAAAATGTTGCAGAAATTTTTCGACGTCATAAACCGTGGCACTTAATTTTCTACCTTCGTCACAAAATATAATTTAAGAGACACGGAGAAAGAGATGTCGATACCCTTTCATTTAGTGGAACATACTACTCAGACTTTTCCGGTCTAGGTTGTCTAAGAATATATTCGGACTCTTTGAAAATTTCTTGAGGCATCGCACCGACGTACAATGAGCGAAATCTCAGAGGTATTTCCAGAGGTCAGGCGTGCTTTGCCATATATCGATTGATCTGCCATTTAAACCTATAGAAAAGGATCGATAAACAGGGTGTTTGCACCGGACACCTTAATAATCGATTCTTTACCATAGCTTCAAAAGGGGAAATATCGGTAATCGATCATTCAAGCCTCGCCACTGTTCCACGTTAATGACGAACTCATTCAGAGCGTCAAGTGTTCTCACTGTTTTCGATACCTGGAGATAATTTCTTCCTAGGGCTGCTTTTCGATGTAATAGAGCTTTCAAAAGTAGAGACTGGAGCGAAATAATCGCAATTAAGCAGCTGGGTATATTTCACAAATAATATTCAAAAATTGAAGCGAAATTGGTCAAAAATAAATTTAAGATCATTTAGAAATTTAAAATAATGACCAAGTGTTTACATACTTCAAAATGGAGGAGCGACCATGGCAAAAAAAAAAAAAAAAGTTTTTCTGTGAACTTGAACGGAGATGAGATCTGTGTCAGCAAGGACTTTCAGAGCATTATGTGGTTAGACAGGTAAAAGTGAGTCGTTTCAAAGGAAAATGGTACAAAAGTCATTTAAATTAGGAACATATAAGTTTATTCAAAAATTATAAACATGCTTGATCCGAAGTGGAAAACTCCAATTAATAAATTGCGTTGTTGCAGTCTTCTTGATTAAAATACAACAAAATTAAGAAAAGAAGGCAAGCTCGGTAGGTAACTTAAGTATTGGCCAAAGCCTCATTACGAGATCACAGGTTTGCCCTGAGGTTCTTTTGCTGGAAAACAGGTGCTTTATTGAAAACTGCAGTTCACAGCAGCTTCAATTTTAGGCTCTTTCCTAGCAGTTTAAGAGGTACAACCATTATTTCCTAAGCCCACAAAAAATCAAAATGATTAGCAAGTATCTATGCAGAAAACTGTCATTCCACATAAGAACTTTAATTTTAACATATGCGTAACTATGATGAGTATAATAAATTTATTCAGCAGGTACATTACCGGGTGTTGAAGTTGTACTTAACAAAAGATTTGAATCAATGAGTACGAAAACACACCAACTCGTTAACTCTAAAATGATCAATATTCATTGAAAACAGTTAATTTACATAAAAGTCATTGAAGTTAGCGCATCTGTTCCATCTTGGACTTTTAAAGTGTCCATGAGTACTTGTCTTTCGGAAGCAAAAATCTTTTCCTTAAACTAACTTCTTCACCTTCTGAGTAGTTTTGCGTGTGTCTTGATTATTTTCATTTTCCCGAGTTGGTATGTTTTCGTTCTCACTGATTCATTTAAAAACACATACACAAAACACAGAACCAAGATAAAAACAAACAAAAAAAAATTAAAAAATTAAATCGGTAAAATTAAGCATTATACAGTGCTTACAATGCTACTAAAGGATGGACAATAGATTAAGAGGAGCAGCTGAAAGCATTACAAAAATCCCGCCCCCAGATGAATGATGGCTCAAAAAATAAACTCACCATAAAAGATCGAAATTTTCAGATGAAAATGAACAACAATTTTATCTTTAGCCTACAAAATAGACTGTGATTAGGTCATTTGTAAAAATATCTATTGATGTGTAAATCATGACATAAGTGGAAATAGAACCCTGATGAGTGAGACAGAACTTTCCAACAAAAAGTTGACTGACGACCAGGTGCTCAGGTATTGGTTAAACTATATAAATCTAAATTTGTACCTTCAAAAATTTTCAATCATATCATACATGCGATGAGGGAAGTGGCACTTCCAATCAAAATATTACAAAAAATCTTTCACTTAAAATGCAACTGAATTACACATCATACTTCTCAACTTCAAAATCTTTTCATCAAAGGTACTACCAAACTTTGAAGTTTTTCCATTAAATTTTTTCATTGGAAAAGCAATTAACAAGAACAATAATCAGTATTAATTTAAATTCTTTCCCCATATATACTTGTTTCTCTACATAAGAATAATTCAATAAGAAATTGACCCAAAAAAATGCACAATCAGGATAACTTAAGTACATACAATACTTTGTCATAAAATTTGAAAAATGCAATTATTTACGCAGAAAAAAAACAAATAAGTAAGTAAATAAATAAATAAAAATAAATTTTAAAAAAGAGGAGGGAGTTATCAACAACACCAATGGTAGTCTCTTCAATGGCAAATTAGATGATATGACCTTTGACTCTTTCCAGGACAAAACAAGCTTTTCGAGGATAACATGCAACCAAATAAATACAAGTAAATAAAACTAATGTAAAAATATGGCTGTGATCGGTATGATTGCGTTTCTCGACTAAGATTGTAAAAAAAAGTCAGCTCAGCCAATGCTTAATTTTAAAATTTTGTTCAAAAACTTCTCAGACTTTCTATCATGTTTAAATTTTCTTAAAAGAGCGAGAAATAGTGAACGGGAGACATTGAGGATCTTGAATCTGATTTTTTTCTCTTTGCTTTGTGAAGTTGGCTCCCTACAAATTTTAAGGAAACATTGAAAAATGCTTGTTTTGATAAAATAAAAGTAACTCTAAGATTACATATTAAAACAAGGAAGAAGTCGACTATTTTTATACATATCACAAATTAAAAACTTATGAAATAAGTAACTTCCAGAGGAAATTTCTGAATTTTTCAACTTATGTGAAACTGTGGGTTGATTAAGGCTATAAATGAAAAAGTGCCTACCTATTGTTGTAATTACGGAAAAATGGCTGTAGAATTTGTTTATCTGGGGAATGATTGAAGCACCATTACCAGTGCATGGAAAGAAATCGCTGACAAGTTAGTAGATATATTGAACTATACAAAACCATTCAAAGCACTCAGATGCTCCCCATAAAGGTTCGCAACCATGGAGGATCCAAGTCGAACTTTAAGAGGTCGGGAATGAAATAATAGAGACAGATGAGAGATAACATTATTTCCAAAGTTTTCAAGTGTGGACCATAAGAAAATTTCCTGAGCGAAAATACAATCCAAAAACCCAATTAGTATAAGCAATTTTAATTGTCCTGTGTGTCGTAACCGAGAAGGGAACCTTGCACTGGCCCGATGGCTCTTAGTTTTTCAAAGGGATTGAAAAATAGCGAACGGAACAAATTCCCATAAGTTGGCTGAAAATTGTCATCAGGGCTCCTAGAGGGCGGCGGGCTTACTGAGATGCCAAATGATGGCTCCGTAAATTCTATCTGACTTAACAGTTTTCCTCTACCAACTGACTGTTTTTTGGGCTTCGGAGAGCTTACCCCTTTTCTTGGATGTCCCAAATTGACTGACTTGCTTCCTCTGGTCTGGTTTTGATTGAAACCAGAATATTCAGATTTTTCCCGCTGAAAACTTGTTTGATTTTGTGTGGGTGGTCCACGATTGCCAGGAAAAGCTGTGTGATTTGGAAAACGGAGCGTATTTACATTTTGAAGGTCATCTACCTCTTTGTTTTTATTGAAACTTCTGTTAGCAGATTGCCTGCCCATACCTCTTGCTAAATTTTGATATTGAGATTTTTCCTGACAAAGGGTGTTTTGATTATGTTGGGGTGCTCCACAATTTCTAGGAAAAGCTGTGTAACTAGGATAACAGTGTACATTCACATTTTGAATGTCATTTAACTCTACATTATCGGGAAAAGCTCTGCCAGCAGATTGACTGCCACTACCTCTTGCTAAATTTTGACTGAGGAAGTTCCTCTGGTTTGGACTGGGATATTGCAATTTTCCATCTTGGTACCTGCAAATATTTTGATTTTCCTGGAGTTTTCCACAGTTCCTAGGGAAATCTAAATGATTCTGATAATGCCTTGAGTTTACATTTTGAACATCATCATTCTTGTATGAATATTTGCCAGCAGAATGACTACGATTGGCTTTGTTACTCTCATAATTAAAGTTATGGGACTGCATTTGATTGAAACCAGGATGTTGAGATTTTTCCTGTCGAACAGTGTTTTGATTATGTTGGGGTGCTTCATGATTTCTAGGAAAAGCTGAGGGATTTGGAAAACGGTGTACATTCACATTTTGAAAGTCATTTGTCTCTACATTCTTGGGAAAAGCCCTGCCAGCAAAATGACTACCACTACCTCTCGCTAAATTTTGACTGGGGAAGTTCCTCTGGTTTGGACTGGGATATTGCAATTTTCTATCTTGGTACCTACAAATATTTTGATTTTCTTGGAGTTGTCCACAGTTCCTAGGGAAATCTAAATGATTCTGATAATGCCAGGAGTTTACATTTTGAACATCATCATTCTTGTACTTTTGATTGAAATCAGGATGTTGAAACTTTTCCTGGCGGAAGGTGTTTCGATTTTGTTGGGGTGCTCCATGATTTCTAGGGAAATCTGAACGATTTGGGAAACAGAGCGAATCCTCACACTGAATGCCATTCACATTTTTGTGAGAACCTCTACCAGCAGAATAACTACCATTTCCTCTAACCTTCTGTTCATTAAAGTGACTGGTTTGGTTCTGATTAATGCTAGAATTTCGAGAATTTCCTCTTTTATAATTGTTCGGATTTTGCACGAAAGAGCCGCGGTTGCAAGGATAATTGTTATAATTAGAGTGATTAGGCGAACTTAATTGGCTAGAGTTAACAGTAATATCACTCCAGGCGGGGCTTGATAGAGGACTTCTACTAAAAACAGCTTGTATCTCCTGTTCAACGATGACAGTGCTACCATCATCGATTGTTGAATCGCTAACCTGAGAGAGGCAGTCTTCGAAGACTGAGCTACTTGTACTTAATTGGCTATCGACAGTAATATCACTGCAGGCGGGGCTTAGCAAAGGACTCCTACTAAAAACAGCTTGTATCTCCTGTTCAACGATGACAGTGCTACCATCATCAATGGTTGAATCGCTAACCTGGGAGAGGCAGTCTTCAAAGACGGAGTTACATGTACTTAATTGGCTATCGACAGTAATATTACAGCAGGCATCGTCTGATGGACTCTGACTAAAAACTGCTTCTACCTCCTGATCTGCTATAGTGGTGCTGCAATCAATAAGTGTTGAATCGCTCACCTCTGAAGAGCAGTCCTCATTCAAATCATCGAGCGCACTGCCACAGCTTTCCTGGAGGAGGGTAGAGATGTATAAAGACATGACCTTGCCCCTACCAGCACTTCGAAGATGTGCACCAGACGGCAGAGCTGGTGCAGCTCTGTTGTTGATACTTGAAGGCGTTGGGATGCTGACACTCATTTGAGATACGCTCCTAGCTAAGATTAGCTCATCAAGGGTAGTGAGTGACATCTGTAATTTGAAAGAGGAAACTGCAATTATTACTGTTAAATTGATAGTCCTTGAAATTGAAGATGGCGTGACACTGAGGAGTCGCTTTATGTTAAAAAATGGCCTATTAAAAGTACTTTCACTTTCCATTACACAACCAAAACTGACCAAAAAACATGGCTACGCCAATCTTTCAACCTCTTAAATTCCATTTTTCTTTTCTCAAGTTCCATCAATCGACGCTGATTTTTCCATGGAGTATTAAGCAAGTGAGTTGGCCAATCAGGCATGAGATAAAAAAGATCTGATGTCTGAGTTTTTAAATTGAGATGTCTAAATCGTCCACTGAATTGCTCTAAAGTGCTTAAGTATTGACTGGGATCGTGGATCTCTATGCTCTGTCAGCGCCACTGCATAAAATTGCAATCAGTTTCTTTCTCTATTTTTTTGGCCTTTTTTAGAATATTTTCTGCAGAGATCAAGCACTGAGAAATAGCTTTAAATAATTTTCCACAAATTTAATTTTGGTATTGGTAGAAACTCTTAAAAACTACAATTTACATAAAATTGTGTTTATCTAGTTTCACAATCGACATTTTCTTTTTTCATTTATAAATCCAAAGTTGACTACAAAATCCAAGATAACAATTTCACTACAAGTAGGTACACTTGCAAAGAGCCCAGCTTGTGTGCCAATAGAGTCCATGCACTTTTAGATTCCAACAGAACATCTACCATCTTGATTCTTCCATTCACTTTACATGTTAAAGTAACTCTAGGCAATTTTCCGTCGCAGTCTAGAAGTGGGAGAACTTATGTAGTGTGGGCTCTAGTAAGCGTATTACAATGGAGAACACTGATAGAACCCGTTTCTACAAAAAAAGTTCTCACTTTGCATCTTTATCTGGTTAACATCGCTGATGCCTCAAAATTTAGGTAATACTTGCAATTCTTGTTACTTACCTAGCATCTTATCTAAAGAGCTATATGCACAATCTAGATAGTATAAGAGTCGACACCGGATAAGTTTATGCACTTCTATGCGACAGAGGATCGTCTGATGTTCACTTCACAAAGGAAGTGGAGAAATCAATAAGGTGGCGGATTGTCTGACAGTCTGAGAGTGCGTAAACTCATTTGGCATGCCTTCAGTGCAGCTCTAGTATCTCATTATTGGCGAGCGTTGAAATAAGCAATCTGTAAAGCTCTGTTATCTGCATCCTTGATAGGTATCTGTTTATCCCATTATAAATGTGAGTTGATGCTTGCGCTAGAGATGGTTTTCAATGCACATTCTTAAACAGCTTTCAGAGGCGTGGTTGAGAATGAAAAGTGTGAGCAGTTCATTAATCAATTTAAGCTGAGCCATTCATTAAAGGATAGGAATGCCCCTTCCTTACATAAGATCACCTGCAATGGTGCATCAGCATTTGAACTGATATTTCATTTAAAAGGGTATTTTCATCTGGCGCAAGCTAAAGACATGTGAAAGAGATTCTTAAAAGTGACGGTTTTACTTACTTCTGTCGAATGACAATCCTTAGACTCAGGGTACTGACTGGTATACATGATGATGATATTGACACCACGTGTAATAAAATTCCCTCACAATTCATAATATTATCCACCTGCTACGGTAAGTAACATGATGCGATGCGGTAACTTGCATTTCAATGTAAACAATGAAGCATAAACAAAACAATAATACAACAGGTGGCGGAATGGCCGACCAATCCACGACGGTCGTATCAATGACGTAGAGAGGTTGAACCAATGAAAGTTCTTCTCCTTCGATAGAGGAGGAGGGAGGAATATGTACTTACGGGGTTACGGCAGGGACCAGTTCTATAGGACCCTGGACTCCCGTAAGAGTCAATGTAAAAATTCGTGAGCAGGTACTAGTGCTGCATTCTCGCGTAGGATCCTCGCAACTCACTGCTGTTATCAGTTGTTGGACTTCATTAAAATCCGTAGGATCGCGTATAACTGCAAAAAATCGAATTTTTCACCGTATTATTACATGCGGCGGGCCCTTCCTTGTCGAAAGGGGTCGAAAAACGCCAAAAATATACTTATTTTTCAAGAATTCAGCCGCCTTTTGTGTTATTTTTCAATCTCCAGCTTAACCTCACTTTTGGAGCGGGCGATGGATGAGTCGAGGTTCGGGGGGAAGGATCCTCTGAGTTGACTAGGATCCTACGCGAGAATGCGCTGCAATCACCCGCTCACAACAGAACGGCGTCCTATAGAACTCGTCCCTGGTTACGGTGAAATTCCTCTTCCTCATATTTAAATGATCGTTGAAAAACTGAAAATTCTATTAAAAAGAAAAGAAGCATTTGTGTAGGAGGAGAAAGCTGTTCAACATCCGAGCAATCACAAGTAGTCGACAGTCGAGTTGACGAAAGACGAGTGGGTCCCCCTCTCCCCCCCCCCGGCTACGTCAATAGAGACCGCCAAAAATATCGTTTCAAACTGGTCCCAATTTTGGCATTTAAAGGCGGGTCTCACTTGCCAGGGTTTCAAAAATCGAGAAAAATCCCTAGAAGCGTAGGACACTCTTTGCTTCCGAAAAATGAATTTTAAAAGATGGGAGCACTGACCCAATGATCCCTCGACTTTTGATATTAATACTTTCCTCATGTTTCGGTGGCTCCTGCCACAGAGATTATCAGGAGCAAAGCCAAGAAAGTCCACAAGAGAAAATATTAATGACTATACTTACTTACGGTGATTCAATGGATGCCATATTTTGTGTCAGAACAGCATGCGATATATCGCATCAATTGGTTCCATTTTTTTAGTTAGTCATTCCAGTTAGTCATTTTTCTCCAATTTTGCGATCGCAATTCTGTTGTCAGGAGACTAAAGCACTCAATTACCAATTTTAACAAAGAAATTCAACGTAATAAAGGCGTGGTTTTTTTAGAGAGAAAACATTGCATTCGAGTGCAGTTTCGATATCAGTATCGAAGGCGATATTTACTCTCTAAAAAAACCACGCCTTTATTACGTTGAATTTCTTTGTTAAAATTGGTGAGTGCTTTAGTCTCCTGACAACAGATTTGCCATCTCAAAATTGGAGAAAAATGACGAGTAACGTTGAGAAAATGGAACCAATTGATGCGATATATTGCATGCCGTTCTGACACAAAATATGGCGTCCATCGAATCACCTTAACCTAGATCTAGCAGTAAGAAACTAGTATTTCTGGTATTTCCACAAAAGCACCTATCAGCATAGGGAAACTAATGACACACACGTTGTTCCTAAAATGAGCCAGAATTAGTAGTTCATTATTACAAAATGTAAGTAGTCCATTTGAGGGGCTTGGAAGACATGACGCATAAGTCCAGCTTTTGAAAAAATTGAGCTACTAATGATTTCAAGTAAAACTAGTCTTGATACATATCCTGCGACATATTTGTTCCCAAGTTTCAATTTTTAAGCATTAAAAAGTCCATTTAAACTTTCTTTCTGCCATGAGGATCCATGTAATTTCAAAACTTCAAACATGTATTTCTCGAAAAAGTAAAAACTGCACTTATGCACCTTGCCCTCCAAACCATTTATTGGTAGTTCACCATTATCTCCAAATTAGATGAAATATTAATAATATTTTTGAAAATACCTAATCTACCTTTCTTAAAATATTCTTTATAAACTCAAAGGGACATGAAACGCCAGGGGATTAAAACTTGAAGGAACACTCAAATTTTGGGGCAAAACAAAAAATAAAGAAAAAATGTAGATAAATAAGCGTGCCCTATGAAGAGTTAAACTTAAATGGAGCTCTCCATCAAATTTCCAAATGTTTGTCGCTGATGCCCTACATGCAATCAGCCCCTAGGAATTCCAAGAAATTTTATGAAACTCTCAGTAATATTAAACTTAATTTTGCATCCTTTGGTAACAAGAGACAGAAGAGAGTTATGACATAGAGAGGTAGACATTAAATGTAACATAATTTTAAAATCTTAAGTGCATTGAATGAAGCGTTCACCTGTGTGTTTCAAGATAAACAAATGAGGAAAGTTCTTGTAGTGATTTAATAGACGATGACACCCGTAATAAGCGTTTTGGTAAAATGAGTTTATTGGCAACAATCTACTATACAAATATAATACAAGATCCTAAAATCATCAGCAAATTGATTATACAGGAAAACATAAAAGATAAAATCAACAAAGAGACCAAAAAGAATAGCGAATGCAAAAAAATTAATAGAAAATAAAACAGTCAAAATCAGGGCTGGTCCATCGTGTAGATGGAGGCCCCTGCGTTGGCCATGTTATCCAGAACTTGGCTTACGTACTGAGCAACATCAACAATGGCACTATCACTGCGTTTCACAAACGGGTGCTCCAGCAATTTGTTGTATTTCGGTCGCTGTTGTTCGTCCTTGATTAAACTGAAACAAGCAAGCATGAATTGATTTGATGTGCGTATGTATTACATGCACAAAATTAGCCAATTATAGTCGCTGAAATTTGCTTGAGATATGTTTTGATTTTTGCCATGTATGGTCACAGATAAAGGGAGCAGACTCAATTTGATTCCATCAGACTAGACTTGGCTACCATTTGCCATCAGTATCCAATATAGTCAGATGTTATTGCCGATGCAGAGTTGCCTATTTTCTTTCGGTTGGACCAAGCTTCTGCAGTGCGTAAACATGCCTACAAGTCCGAGTTTTGCATGCATTTACTGAATAGGACAACAATAAAAACACACTAAAATACAAAAACAAATGGGTATACAAGGCTAGAGAAGACATAAAACAACCAGGACGTTTCGGGCCAATTACATGCCCATTCTCAACTGGAACAGAAGCTAAAAAATGTAAAAATTAAAACGAGAAAATGAGCATGCGACTGACCGAGGTAGGAATCAGTACTGATTTTCTGCATGCTCATTTTCTCGTTTTAGTTTTTACATTTTTTAGCTTCTGTTCCAGTTGAGAATGGGCATGTAATTGGCCCGAAACGTCCTGGTTGTTTTATGTCTTCTCTAGCCTTGTATACCCATTTGTTTTTGTATTTTAGTGTGTTTTTATTGTTGTCTGCATTCGGGCTATTGTGTCTCTATCTCTCTTTTACTGAATAGGTATTTATGGAATTTCATGAATTTTTAAAACATTTTAAGGCCAAGTTTTTTGTTAACTTACACTTCGTTAGACTGGCTGCTTTTCCCCTGATGATACATCACCGTACGCAACAGTCAGCTGTAAAACAGCCGAGCATATGCTGGAAGCGCTTCAATTACAAATTAAAAATTCTAATTATGTCCATTTGCTTTTCTTTTAAAAAAGAAAGAAGATGACAGCAATAATTTCAAAATATTATCGAAATTCCCCTTTTTAGACTTCCACCACACATATAAGTCCAGAGATGTATATAGGCGATATCAGGATTCTCTTGTACACAGATTGAAAGATTCTAGAGACTTTTCCACCTTTTTTCCTAGCTGATCATTATGAAAAATTCAAGAAATTCAGACAATACGCCTTAAAAAAGGGATACTTGACAGCAAGAAATAGTTGGCATTTTGGCGATTGATACATTCTAGAGTAGGACTGAACTTACCAAGTATTGATGAAGTTGACAAACTCTTGCGAAAAAGTATTCCCATCGTAGTTGGTTGTCAGCTTGGGCGGATCACCTTGCACGACTTGGCAGAGCTGCTCAAATGCGGAGTTCCACTTGGGGTACGGAAAGTGACCAGTGGCTACCTCCATCAAAGTTATGCCCAATGACCATACGTCTGAACGGACATCATAGCCTCTTGCTCGGTACGGATCTATCCTCTCAGGCTGTCGAAACAATGAATAAAATATAAGAATGAAGGGATGGAAATTCATCTTTTTTAAAAAAAAAAAAAAAATAAGAGGATATACGGATAAAACAAATAAATAAACAATAAAAGGGTTGACTTATGTAATGAAAACTTCACAATTTTTTTGTGTCATGGAGAGAGGCGCAACAACCACAGTTTTTCACACCTCTTTACCACAATATCACAACTAATGCTGTACTAAATTTCTAGCAGCAAAAGCAAACCAATCAAAATGATAAATCAGTGACTGACAACCTTAACTTAAAATTATTGTTTGCCCCAAGATTTATGATTTATTTTTGGCTAAAATAAAAGGCTGGGTGTTCTTAAAGAGCCCTAAAACTCGTTTAATGATACTAAAAATTGAGGTACCCGAGTCGGATTTTGTTCGGAGGCAACACTCGAAACATGTTGGGAAAACAAGCGATGATTGCATTTTGTTCGAAGTTGTTTTGTGTTGTGGGGGCAGGGCTTTTTTCGCACGCAAAGTTTGGGAACCCCTGAAGCAACCCTAAAATTGAAATTCGCTTTCTCATTGGTTGTTCAGAATCACGCAAAAGAAACAAGAAAAAAAACAGAAACAATTAGTTGTTTCGAACAAAATACGACTCTGTTACACAAAATATACTGTATAAGAAAACAACATGGAACAGCAGTTGGGGATTTTATTTTGTTTTTTACAACTGTTAATCTCAAGAAAAACGCAAAATCAGACAATAACACACCAAGAAGGGGGGGGGGGATTTGGAGAAGTATCAGTATACAATTAAACCAAATGATTGTACGAGAGAGAAAAACTCCCACTAGTAAACGTGATATGTTACTTATTCTTTCAATATGAGTGTTGATGAGTAACATCCTCTGGTGGAAAATAACCTGCCTCAGAAAAATAAACAANTTGCCTGAAAATTTTAGGCAGACCTAGGTTTGCCAAAAGTGATTTTAGGCAAACTAGGTTTGCCAAACGATTTTTTTGGCAAACCCCGTTTCGGAAAACTTTTTCTACCGCTAAAGTGACTTTACCGGAAAACTTTTTCTACCGCTAAAGTGACTTTACCGGAAAACTTTTTCACCGCTTACTTGGCAACAAGGGAAGCACTCGTGAGAAAAATTCGGCGGCGTTATCAGTGGACATTCCAATTAGATTAAATTCTTGTGGATTAGGTGCGAACGGTAGCGCACCAAACACGCTTCGCGGAACGCGGCGTCCACGGAGGACAGTGATCAGTGTTTTGTTTTTGTGCAACGGAGTAATCATGGCTACCGCGAACGTTAATTTTGAACTTTTTTTACGTAGTTTTATAAATGAAGATAGTGAAAAAAACCAATTGCATGTTATTCCCAGAGAACAGTACAGTGATCTGATAAATGAAGTGAAAGCCGCGAGAAGTGCTCGGAATAAAACCCCCCAACAGAAGAGACGTGTTAGGCGGTTTAATGTTATTGAAATCGGGGGTATAGAAAAGTTGGTGAAAGCAACGGGAACCGATGACATTGTGTATTTTGTTCCATTGGAGGAAGTATACGGAACAATTGAAGCGACTCATGCTGCTATTGGACACGGAGGTCGAGACCGGTTGAAAGCAGAGCTTGGTAAGTTTCGTAGTTAACCATTATTTTTATCAATTTTTTTTTTTCTGTTTATTTTCTGTTTTTATAGCACGAGCCTTGACGTATTCTATATGGTAATTTTTAAAAAAATAATGAACTATGTTGGTCTCAGATTTATTTTAATTTTATTATGTCACTTAATATTATTGATTATCTCACTAATTTGTTCGGTAAATTTTTTGTTTTTTTTTTTAAATTCGATGTAAAAATTAAGCGCCGCCAGTCACACTCGAACCGTGGACCTTTCATTTCGCAGTCGAGAATCCTACCTACGAGCTGTCGCTGCTTATCTTACCGATCCACGATTTTCACTGTACTTAGCGGCACATGCAGCGGACAGCTTGTCTCAAGGCGCGAAAATAGGAAAAATACTCAGGTGCAACTGCAAAAAAGGTTGCACCTCAAACCAGTGTAAGTGCCGCAAAAATGGCAAACTGTGCAACTCCAAATGTCACTCCAGCCTCAGCTGCAACAATAAATAAATTTCCTTTGAATGTACTTTTCCTCTAAAAAATAAAAAAGTGACAAGAAATCTATAATGATTTCGAATTGCATCAATTGTGTAACGTTTTCCCTCATGCCCTTTTTTAAGCACTTGTGATATTATGATATTATGTTAAAAAAGTGACAAGGAATCTGTAACGATTTCAAATTGTATCTTTTTTCAAATTGTAATTGTAAATTTTGCATTTTTTTTCCAATTTTTTTTGCTACTCAGATTTCTCGTGCCCTGTTTTAAGCACTTGTGATATTATGTTACACTGTTATTCAGCCTCACCTGTGATTCTTTTATAATAAACCACCGCTCGCCCCGGTCTGCGTGGGGATAAATAGTTGTTTCTCATTGAATTCGTACTGTCACTTTAGCGGTAGAAAAAGTTTTCCGGTAAAGTCACTTTAGCGGTAGAAAAAGTTTTCCGGTAAAGTCACTTTAGCGGTAGAAAAAGTTTTCCGGTAAGGCCACTTTAGCGGTAGAAAAGTTTTCCGGTAAAGTCACTTTAGCGGTAGAAAAAGTTTTCCGGTAAAGTCACTTTAGCGGTAGAAATCAGAAACGGGGTTTGCCAAAAAAATCGTTTGGCAAACCTAGTTTGCCTAAAATCACTTTTGGCAAACCTAGGTCTGCCTAAAATTTTCAGGCAATCCTAGGTTTGCCAAACGAGGTGCTTGGCAGACCTAGGTCTACCTAGGCAGACCTAGGTTTGCCTAGGCAGACCTAGGTCTGCCTGAAAAACGGGGTTTGCCGGTAACATATACAATTAAACCAAATGATTGTACGAGAGAGAAAAACTCCCACTAGTAAACGTGATATGTTACTTATTCTTTCAATATGAGTGTTGATGAGTAACATCCTCTGGTGGAAAATAACCTGCCTCAGAAAAATAAACAAAAACATTGTTGCCAAGTCTCATGACAAGTAAAGTTAAAGTTTTCAATGCATATTTGTCCCTGGACACCCTTATCAGTGATTACACTCATCCATTTAAGGGAATTGGTTACCTGACACAACTCAAACCTGTCGTCGGGCATAGAGTATTTTTCACTAAAATTCAACCTCAGATCAGTTATCCAAAGGTGAAAAGAAAATTCACTAAAAGTGAGGAAAAAACTAAAAAAAAAAAAAAGAAACTCACAGCCATGTAAGGTCTACATCCAGCATCCCTGGTTTTGGCGATGGAATCGACTAGTTGCCCTGAAATACCGAAATCACATAATTTGACGTTCCCACGCCGGTCCAACAGAATATTGCTTGGTTTCACATCTCTGTGGATTATTTTCAGTTTCTCTTTCAAGTAATTCAAAGCCTTCACAGTCTATAAAAATAAAGTAAAAGAAAATTAGAGTCCAATTGCCTACAAATAAAAAACACAAAACCCTGAACATTTTAAGCAAGACCTGGGGAGTCCAGAGGTGGGTTCAATCCTTCGTTATTCTGTTGATGTGGAGTCCATAATCTGTTCTTGATAAACAGTTTTGATAGGTACATCACTGAATGTGTATATAGAATTAAAAAAATATCAACTGGTAAGAGCTATTTTTCCTCTGCCATCTCAAAAACTTTAATTTCACGACACTCTGATATTGCGGGCTAATCTTTAAAGGTGAGTTTCAAATTTATTGAAAATATCAGGGCAATAATAGGTCTGTTGTAATGTTGCATTCATAGGATATAGCCAATGGGCAGATTTTTATTGGAAAAATTGCAAGAAAACTACATTAAGTATACCAGGAATATCTTAAATAAACTAAAAAATGCACTCCTCGCGTAGTTGTGCATTTTCCAATTCTTCACTTTAACAGACAATTATTTCTTTTTCACCGTCAATCTGAAAAAATATCAAATTTTCTTCTGTTTGTATGGTTAGACCTCGGCTTTTATGATTGATAAATTACCACACATTGGTATGCATCCAGATGATTACCTATACGGTCCAAATCTGGATACAACTTCCTTACGTAAAATAATCATCAAATAAGGAACCATGTTAGCAAAGGTGGCAAAAGTTTAAAAAAATACTCACTGCGACAGTAATTTTTCCTAAAATGTTTTCGGGTATTCTCTGCATCATTTTTTCATAAATAAATTTGTAGAATTTATCTAAAGAAATATCCATCAATTCCATACAAATCCAACAATCACCCTGAAATAAAAAAAAAAAAATTAATTAAGTGGAAATTATACAACTACTTATGGGAGAAGAAATTAACTGCATATGAGTAGATACAATCTCTGGACGTCTCTGCTATAATTTGTAATGAATGGGCATTGATTGATTTACTGCAAGTGCTAGCAAACGATTGCACAGATTTTTTAATTTTATACAGCCAAAAATTATAATATGGCTTATGCATGGGCGTGTTTTCACTACTAACTTATTATACCCTTGAGTGCAGCAAACCAAAATTTTAGAGGAAGTTACCTGCTGATGAAGGTTATTAGCACCGATAGTGTTTCCGAGTTTGAATACTTGAGACACAAAAACATTAATACCAAGGGTTCAGTGTTGAGATTACATCCCCATTCATTTTACAGCAAACTAAATTAAGTAATTTGTATAAAATTAAGACTTGGGATTTGCCATGGGTAAATATTAATTGGAAAAATATTTCATCCCTCCCAATGAAGACGGCCAAAAAGAGAAAAAGAATGCTAGGTAGGTAAGGCCCACATAGGCATTACCACTTAAACTTCAGATAGGCTACACTGCAGAGAGCACCTTTGAATTGCAAGAGCTGCAACAATCTCCTTTCAGAATATTTACTCTAATCTGTTTAATTTGAAAAATAAAAGCACATTTCGTAATGTTGCTTACCTCTTTAAATAAAGCTCCGTAAAACTGGACGATATACGGACATTCGTTAGACATCATCACGACATCTAGATCCATGAGCAGCTGTTTTTGTTCTTTCTCATCTACAGTTGACCTAATTCTCTGCAAGTAAATCCAAATAGAAATAATGAGGAAAATTTGAAGCAAATAACGCTGTTGATTCATGAGAAAATCACGGCAGAATAGGTAAAGAATTGATAGCTGTGGCCATCCACAGGAAAACGGACCTTCATCAACCGAGGAAAAATTTTCAATAAATCGATTTTTGTAGAGTTAGATGAAAAGAATCGGATTTTCAATCTCTAGAATGTCCTATAGAATGAGTTGCCAGCGGTTTTGTTTATTTGTACACACAACAGTTGCAAAACCAGTCAAGTAATTTTAAGCTCTGAACATAACAGATCAAGATTTTAAGTGCCTCTTTCTAAAATTTTTTTTTTGAATTGCTGACTGAGCTTTGCCATATCATAGGTTAGGTTTGACATTTCTGGGCATTTTTTGATACAATATGTTAGTAAAACATTATTCTATGCTCTGATATGTTTAAAACAATTTTGAATTTTTCCTTCCGAAGGTTCCTTTTTCAATGGACCATTACATTTGGACTTCATCTGTGAGCCAAGGTCCCTGTTTACAGAGTTACATTACATTATTGCCATTTGCCCTAATCAGGGTTTCTGTTTTTTCTTCATTTTCCACTTTCAAGACTTTCCCTGAATTGTTTTGCTATTTCCTGGACAACATTTTTGGCTTCATCAAAACATGAAACTTTCCATCAAAACTCTATGTTCAAACTTTCAGTAAAAACTGTGATTTATTCTCTTTATATTACACAGACTTTAGCTAAACTATTGACAAAATCTCCACTTAAAGAGATTTGAATTACAGAAAAAGGCACTCATTAACTTGCTCGCACTCTCTTGAATGGCCCCAACTGAAGTTACTGGGCCGGCATGCTTCACAAAATTCCCTGACTTTTCCAGGTCGCTGCAAAGTCCCTGAATTTCCAGGTTTTCCAGACAGTCAGAAACCTTGGTCCCAATGTTTACAATTTTTTTGATATTTAATAATAATCTACAGTTTTACACCATTCTCGTTTGTATTAAAAAATAATGGACTGTCCGCTTCACTATTCAGTTGGTTATAGAATTTATAATTCATACAGCCGTGATTAAAAGCTTTTCATTAATTATTATTTTGGGCTCCTATTCGAACGGCGATTAATTCGTCACCTGCTGTCAAAGTATCACAAACGCTATTTGTGCTTAGGCATCAAAATTAATCCCAGAAATTTTCAAAAAAGAGCAAACAAAAAATTTAAAGAAAAAATTAAAACAATACTGAGATGTCCAGCAACATAACATCAAAGCATGAATGGCACCTGTGATACTTCGGTTGGAAGATGTCAAAACACTGTAAGTAAACAAGATGAGAAAACTAAAAAGAACAATATTAAATTAGGGCTGGAAAATTCTTACCTTGACAGCCATTAAAGTTTCACTTTTCCGGTGAACCATTTTGTTAACCGTTCCAAAACCGCCTCGTCCTATCTCACCAAAGTCTTGTAGGTCATCTGAGGTAAAGTCATAAACCTTGAAATGAGGGAAAACAAAACATAATAAGAAAGAGATTTTGAACCTTTGATGCATAACAAAACAGTAAAACTGAGAGATTTATTTACCATCCTTATGTGCTTAACTGCCAATTTTAATGGCTTTTTATTTAAATTTATGAGAATTTTCCCAGAACAAATATTGAACATGGTTTGTTTTAGAGTAAATCAAAATTTGTCAAAGAATGAAAATAAAAGAAAAAAACCTCTGACAAGGGGAGCTTCCCAAGTGTAACCGGAATTTCAAGTTGAAATTTCGCATGAAGATACTAGAGATGAAATTTGAGGACCCGTATTTTTTCGTTTTTTCGAATGGGACCGGGAAAGCCCTCAAAAATAACGCGAAAGATGCGGAAAAAACGCAAGCGCTATGCGAGCGGAGCCCCCTGTGCGGGCGGCTTCCAGCAGCACAAGGTAAACGTAGGTGACAGAAGCCAGTACCCTTATAAGTTCGGCATGGCCGAACGGATGCGCGCTCGCCTCATAGGTGGGAGATCCCTGGATCGAAACTCGGTTCCGGCTTGTAATTTTTATTTTACATTATGCTTGTTTATTTTTCAATTACTTTTTTTTGCACCATTCTCTCCGCCACCTGACTTACGAGGTAGAACGCGTTGTGACTGAAGATTTTTTACATTTGCTGATAGAAAATCGATGTTTCTGTGGGATTGAAACGTTATATATAATCGAATACACAAAACACTCTAAAACTCACGAAGGCGACGAAATTTGGTGATTTTTAGAGCATTTTATTTATTCGATTATAAATAACGTTTCAATCCAACAGAAACATCGCTTTTCTATCAGCAAATGTAAAAAATCTTCAGTCACAACGCGTTCTACCTTGTAAGTTGGGTGGCGGAGAGAATGGTGCAAAAAAAAAAGTAATTGAAAAATAAACAAGCATAAAGTAAAATAAAAATTACAAGCCGGAACCGAGTTTCGATCCAGGGATCTCCCACCTATGAGGCGAGCGCGTAAACGTTTGGCCATGCCGCACTGGTAAGGGTACCGGCTTCTGTCACCTATATTTACCTTGTGCCACTGGAAGCTGCCCACACAGGGGGCTCTACTCACATAGCGCTTGCGTTTTTTCCACATCTTTCGCATTATTTGTGAGGGCTTTCCCCGTCCCATTTGAAAAAACAAAAAAATACAGGTCCCCTAATTTCATCTCTAGTATCTTCATGCGAAATTTCAACTCGAAATTCCGGTTACACTTGGGAAGCTCCCCTTGTGAGTAAAAATTGTGGTCTTTTTATTCTCTATAATTTAGATTTAAATTCCAGATATATTCTGCAGTTCATAGGCTCCTCAAAAGCTGTGCACAATTATCTGAGGGTAGAAGTGAGTTACAATAACTCGAATTAAAAAGTTCGCCCAAAAAGGGGCGTATACAATGGGCCTGTTGCAAACTTTTGCTAGAGCAAAAATAAGAGTTGTTTCTTATAGATAATGCCTCAAAAATCACGATGAGCGCATCGGCAAAGTCTGAAATGCACTCATAACTTCACAGTCTGCATAAGAAATTTGCGGTTTTTTGAGCTTCCCGCTTCAAAAGCGATACTACGGCACAGGTGAACATTTTGTAAGAGGAGTCGTTCCATCGTCGGCAATACTCATCATGGCCGACGCCAATCCGCCAAAACACGTGTGATGGGACGAGATAATACCTGAACTGGATTAGACCAGATAACAATCGGCGTGTTTTAACGTTCATGTTTTCCATGCCCGCATTGATTGACCTTGAACTCTCCTCGAATTACGCGCAAAACTGCGCGCAAGTGTCGGCCATGATGAATATCGCCGACGATGGAGCGACTCCTCTAACAAAATGTTCACCTGTGCCGTAGTATCGTTTTTGAAGCGGGAAGCTTAAAAAAACGCAAATTTCTTACGCAGATTGTGAAGTTATGAGTGCATTTCAGACTTTGCCGATGCGCTCATCGTGATTTCTGAGGCATTATCTATAAGAAACAACTCTTATTTTTGCTCTAGCAAAAGTTTGCAACAGGCCCATTGGTCTTCATTTTATGCACCATTTCCACAACTTCTGAACTACATTATGCACTTATGGTGATTTGAGGTTCTCATACAGAATTAGAAGCCAAAATGAGCAAGGCTGCTTTCTTAAAGCTCAAGCTTCAAATGCATTGTGCTCACAATACATATATTTCAAAGATACCCTTCTACAGGCAAACTCTTCAATTGAAATTTGCTTCAAATTATACCATGTTTTACCTCAATGAATACAATTCTTAGGTGGTTATACATAAGAATGAGACGACCATCAAAACTCTGTTATGAATGATAAGCAATTGAAGTGAATCATAAACATCATTTCGGGAGTACAAAATATTTTGAATTTATGTTTTTACACAATTAAATTACGATGGAGGAATAAATGAGTGTCGTTATTACCGAATCTGGTGACACTTGCAACTTCCCGGACGACTGCATGTTTTGGCAAATCTTGAACCGATCCCTATGACAAAGCAATGAAAAAGCATGAAACAAAAGAAATTGATGGTCTGCAATGTAACATTAAAACATTCAAATTTTGCACAGTTTGAGCATGCAGTACAGTGAAACCTCGGTAACTCGGTTTCCATCGGGACCGAGGAAATTTACCGAGTTAAGCGGGTTACCGACTTAAGCGGACTGCCACTTTTCCTGCCGCGCTTTTTCAAATTTCGCGCCCTAAATTGGACAAACGCAAACGTGCGTGTAGAGTGACTCATAGGAGTGTTTTGGAGAGCCATTTGATCGAAGAAAATGGTACTAAATGGTAAAATTTCATGAAATGCACTTGAAATTGCGTGTTGAAAGTGTCAGGGCATCATGAAGTCATCGGGTTAATCGTATGTTGGGGTGCCGCGGCACCCCATTGCGTATCACCCCACGCGGCATGCCGCGCGGTGATGCGCCGCGGCCGCCCGCTATGGCGGGTCGTTGCACTGAAAATGCAACGTATCAATACTCGCTAAAATCTCCGAAAAACTCTGCGGAAGATTCCTGGGGGGAGCGGGGAAGGGCAATGCAAGATGGTAAGGGGAGAGGGGCCGGTGCCGACTGGACCTGTCAACTCATCGATGCGTGAAATTGCTTAATTATGCATGCGTGTTTTCACACGCGCGATAAGATAACACGCGGTATCAGATATCCTATTCTCTACTGTTCTCATCTTTCGTGTTGTTATCGAGTGTTTTTGATTCATTATCTCTCTGTTTCCGATGTCGTTTCTCGCACTGCGCTGCGCAGGCTGCGCTCTCTCGGAGATTCGCTCACCCTTCGTGGCGTAACTTGACCCGACCCGCACCGCGCACGGGTACCTACGCTTGATCACGGGTGACGATCGAAGAAAAAAAGGTCGAGATGGAAAAATTTCACCGAGTTAAGCGGGTTCAGAATCTGACCAAACCGAGATACCGAGACTTATTTAGCATTGTGTTATATGGGTGATAAACGGGACCAGGCGATTCTACCGACTAAAGCGGGTTACCGGCTTATCCGGGAACCGACTTACCGAGGTTTCACTGTAAAATGAACAGGTTTTTTTCTCTGAACATTTAATTTTATCTTCATTCAAAAAACCAGAATATAAGATAAAAATCGTCCACAGAATTTTGAATTAATAAAAATGTAGCATAGTAAGTGTAGAGCACTTCCTTCCCATGAGGATCTCTGAACTATTCTATATTTCTCTAGAAATAACATGGCATATTTAAGTTGACTGAGAAACCTTTCATACGAACTGACAAAAAAAGTGATCTATGGGAAGATTGCAAGATAAGGAAGAAACACAGAATTCAATCTCCCAATCCAGAAATTGAAAGCTCTGTTTGATGTGATTAACACAAACTTAGTAACGTCAATCCAAAAAGGCCTGAAAGAAAGAATCACATGAATTCAAATGCTTACTTGGACGGGTCAGTGATCACGTCTGAATTAAAAGGTTTGAGCCTGGGCATTGATTTTTGTCTTGAAGAGCTGGAATGTGTGAACCTATCTTCATCAATGTTACAAAACTGACTACTTTTCGGCCTAAAAAGAGAAAAAAATACAACCATATAAATTTATTTGAGAACAAATTTCACAAGTAACTAACACTTAAAGACTTCTCTTCCTATACAAGTGAATCAAGTGAGTTTGATTGAATGAGTGAAAATGTAGGATAAGTGCATAGTGATAGTTATACCCATGAATCATTTCAACAAAAAAACACTAAAAATATGGTCAGAATACTGTATAGTAACAGGATGGTAAATTAGTGCTAGGTTCACTATACTCTACACGGGATACATATAAAAGCCAAAAAATCCGAAAAATAGAATTAGAGTCACAAAATGAACTCTAATACGTTTCAATGCAAAACTGCAGGGTGAAAGTGTTCAGCTCAGGCAGACGCACTGAAATTTTAAGCTGGAGCTATGCCTACAAATTTATACTGGTTTAATTCCTGTTTGATCTTATCAGTAAATGTCACTCAGTGAAGCTAGCCTAGTATCCCACAATATTTTGAATGGCACTAAAACTCCATCATAGAAAAAACGCATAACAATGTCCGTGTGAAATATTTTAAGCCCCTAAATCCGACAGCGAAAACTACAGTGAATAATTCCGGAAAACAGACTCAGTGGAACGAAAATCATTCATTTTAATGATTTCATGTTGCAGTGAAAAATGTGTTTTCGCACCATACTTTACCTCAAAAAATTACACACGTCTCCAAAAACCTTTCTTTTTTGGAAATATGATGGTTAATTATTTAGTAATGTTTAGTACAGAGTTCGAAAATTACCTTAATTTTTTCTCTGAACCTGCCATTTGCTGGAATATTGAGAACAGGCTTTTCCTAGGAGAATTAAATTTTCCAGAAAATTAGAGCATACTAGGGATACAGCAAAACCATTTTCATACTCAGAATTCCAAGATACAAAAGGTTTGTATTGCAAAATAAAGTGGGTGAGCTGGCGAGTTTTTAAAATTTGCCGGCTGAGTTTACCTTATTTCTAACAATACTAAATTTACATCCTGGCAAAAATTCCTTGCCAGTGCCCTGTTTGAAGAAGCAAAGTACACTTACAACTGATGTAGTTGATAATCACTGGTGCTTGATGGGAACGGCCGCCTTACTCCATCCGAGGACCCGAGGGTTAAGGTTAGCTGTTTCCTTTTTTCACCTGAGAAATACAAAAATGGGTATTAACACAATGGAAAACGGGCTGGGAAGGTGATCATGAGTTTTCAGTGAGAAACAAATGGTTCCAATGACTGGCCGGAGATTACCAATGACAGCCTATCTACATGAGACGGCATCTTACTTTCTCTTGTGTTGTAATTTTTAAACTGAGAACTAAGTAATATTCTACCATGAAATTCGCCTCATAATCCAAGAGAGGTTCATAGAAAGTTTCAAGGGGCTATGCGTCATTCAGAATTTTGTTTAAAATATAAAACATGGGAGGAAATTAAGAAACAAGGAATGCAATCCGGCTGCACCTGATTAAATCCTTTTAATTCTACTTGCAAGTACATGTACTAAAATTTAACAACAGTGCTTGTACTTGCACATACTCATTTGAAATTTTTTTATGGAACATGATGCGCAAGGAAGTCATCTAACACTCTCTGTTATTAGCACATCTAATTTTTTTGGGACTTCTTTAAAATTTCTGAGGCTGCACAGCTTAATTTTTAAACCTGTTTACAAATGGACACCCAGGGAAGGTGCGACATAGTTTCTAACACTTTCTTACCTCACCAATAAAAAAACTTTCCCAAACTGGACCCTAGACAGCTCCACTAAACCTATGAAACTGTATTTCAACAATTAAATTGCTCCAGAATCAAGTAATTTGGCATTCCTCTAAGAAAATTGTGACATGAAAACACCTTCAAGTTAAAATTTGACATTTGTGAAGATAATTGACACTTAGAGAGTAACTTACTTTTCATGCCTAATTCTGAAAGGTTGTGATTGCTGTTCGATTTTCGGCAATCCATTTTTGTGTTCTCTTTCGTCAAAACGACTTTGGACTATAAACAAACAAACAACACAGAAAGATTTAAAAAGGGATCGTTTACAAATCGAAAAAAAGAAACAAAAGAGTATGGTAGACGTCAAATATAAACGACAGAGCATCTACAAAAAAAATTAAAATCTCAAGTGGTAATATCTACTAACTATTCCAATTAGGCACTTGTCATTCTGAGAGCTTTAAGTAATAGTAAAAAAAGTACATAATTTGTCCTGATTCCTGATTTGTTGAATGAATTTTGCTGAATAGCCTTTGCTTGGTGGCAAAATTCTTCCTAATACAAGAAGGAAAGGCTGAGCAGTTATGTTACACACTTTGAAAGTTAGGCAGTTTTTCTCTTACGCATTTGGAGCTACGCATCACCACTGTCACACAATTAGCTAACTGATTTTAACCTTGGTATCATTAAAACCAGCAGGTCAAAGGCAGACGGACACAGCAAAGCTACTATGGTAATAAAAAAATACCTGGCAATCTTCATGCTATGAGTTTATAGATCATGCTCTCAGTTGAGAAGGATAGTCACTGGCGATCACATTTACGGAGTTAAGCAAAACAGGCACTTGAAGCTGAGAACAATTATTGAGATAAAAACTGTTTTCCAATCCTTATCTAAAAAACTCACTCCATAAATCGGAAATAGGAAGACAGGAAACACACAAATTTGAATGTGTGAGAAGGACCTAAAGTGTCATTAATCAGAGAAGCGTGCCACTTCAGATATGTAAATGCAAGTAAAATATGAGATTTATGTCATCATTGCTGAGACTTCGCCACCATTCATGAGCTAATGACTATTTGATACTGACTGAGAACTTCAATACTTCATCAGAGTTAAACCACCATCTCATTTTCTAACTAAACTGAGACACTTCTTTAACTGTACCTACTTCATGTTCACTAGAACTTCCGCTTATTTCAAGCAGCAGAATTCATTAATTTTTGGCATAAAGGTGCACATCCTTAGGAACATTTCAAAATTGCCACAAACAGCTCATTATCGTACAACACAACTGCCTGGAAAATTAGCTGAATTTGTTTGACTGTAAGACTTCTCCATCATCCTCCAAGAAAGCTCAGGTGTCCACTCATTCAAAAATAAACTGTGCGGAGCATTTTAAAACATTGCAATGGACTTACACAATTTTGCAAATAATCAATTCAATTAAAACTTTAGATTGGTGAGGTGAGTAGCTAGCCACTATATTGTCTAGCAATATATTCAGTGCTGATTTTGATGTTAAACCACCTTATCGGAACCTCAAAATTAAAAGTAGCTGGACTGGCTTAGTTTTTCCAAAAGTCATTGACACGATTCAAATATCAAGATACCATAGAAAACCAGGGGCTGATGATTCTAGGCAAAAACTAAGATTTTTCAAGGATATTTCAATGAGACTTTTCAATTCGTTTTTTTGAAAAATGAAACATGATGGGAGATCTACACACGCTGAAATGGAGATGAACATTTTTGATTGAACTTAGGCATTAACATACTTAAAAAGAGGTTGTTGGAATTTTACAATGGATTGATATCTGGTTCATTATCTCTTGGTGGCTAGGAAAAGAAATTTAACTTGAAGAGTCGCACGGACTAAAAGATGCTTCTGAGTTTTTATCAGACAAATCCTGCCAGTCTCTGATGCTCTTTTGTAATATTCTTTGATAACTCTCAGATCTGCAGTGACCCAAAAACTAAACATGATCCTCCAGAGGTGCAAATTGTTCATGGCCTCTGCAATTTTTTGGGGGTATGTCTGCAATTTGGTTGCAACCACAATCGAGAAAAATTTGCACCCGTGTAATCCTCTGACTAAAATTCGACTTTTTTCTCAGTTATGATCAAGGATAAGTATTCAATTTTGATCAGTGTGAGTAATTGCTCCCTAGGTGCTATAGGTAGAAGGAATATGGCTTACAGAGATAGATGCACAAGTGGGGAGGGAGGTTAAAAAGTTTTAGGTACAGGAAGAAGAGTAGGAAAAGATGTTGCTAGGTACTGAATGGGATTAATGGCATGCTAGGGAAAAACGCCGTATGAACATTCGAGAGTTGCCAAATGTCCTTTGATGAAATGTTTATTTTTGAGGATAGTCAGGAATATTTTTCCTTTAAATTTTCGGAATCTTTGGGTGAAATTGCGAACAAAATTATCTGAAAAATTGGCTGGAAAACAATTACAAGTTTACCAGGAAATTTGCGGTTTATCAAAGGAAATTTGGCAATGCCTGAAGGCTCATATAGCATTTTTCCTTAGCACGGCAGATTAGCCTTCATGGGCTATTTGAAATAATTTTAAAAAAAAAGTGTGAAGGAAAAGGGTAGAACACACACTAGATACTGTCTTCTGTTTGCAACTGATTTTTGGATGAACATTTTTCTGTTGGAAAATTGAATCATTTTCTTTTCTATGCCCCTACTTAAGTACTTACTATTGTTTGACATTGTTTTACTGCATTGCAATGCTCAAGAATTAAAAAAAAAAGTGTTGATTTTCGGCCAGACCTTACTTTTCATTTTTTTTTTGCAGAGATTCCTCAAAAATAGGAAAATTTAGAGACAGTTGAAGGGATTTCCTCCTAAATTAGAAATAAAGTTTTACCTGCACTCCTCCTGTAAATATTATTTTATGGTGGGATTTTCCACTTGTCTCATGTGTCAGAATGAGGCTCAGCTAGGACCATAAATAACTGTCGACCAATCTCGACCAAATAGACACAATAATCTGTTTAAAATGTGCTTAAAAAACAAGATGAAAAAAGATTGAAGTTCACCAATTCAATTATACATTGGTTTAAAAAGCAGAAACCTTCGATTTAGCTACGAGATGTGGAATTCAGTAACCTGGCTGAAAAGAGGTAAACATAGTATTTATTCTTACATATTTGGACGAAGATAATGAGAGATTCCAAAGCAGAGTAGTTCACGAGCTTGGCTCAAATGATGGGGACAATTCAGATTCGGGAGTAAGCATGTTAAAAAGTTTCTGTTTCGGCCATATCAGCAGTGGGGGCGTTGTGTCCCCACGAAGAGCTTGTACTCTGAAAAACAAAACAAAAATAACTTGATGATGCAAATTACGGAAATTCAGAGCAGAGTGAAGCACGTTTAAAGTAAACACACTATCTTCTATTCACAAAGCAAAAAAGTTCTTGGGTAGGTATCGCTGGCACCTAACCTAGATGAGCTTGTTAAGAGGCGAACATAAATCAGGGGCAGTGAAAAAGACATATGTACTGGCATGATTTCGTTATTGACTGCAACGTAGCAAACCAGAGGAAATGAGATACGCACAGAAGTGATAAAGGAGTTCCCGCAATACGAATAGATAAACCCTTTCCGTTGAGGCTGGGGTGATAATGGTGCCAACGGGAATGCAACGGGATCGTTAGATCGGCGAGATGGGTGGAATGCTGTTCTTGAAAGCCGACAAATTTGTGAGGAGACGTCAACCGAAATGAAATTGAAACGCAAGTTGGAGACCACTGGTGCACAGCCAGTTTAAATACGCGAGTAACCGGATTGCTATCTCGAAATTCATTGAACTATGGAAACACGTCTGGACGAGGAAACCCAGAGACCACTTACCAATTTCGAGACCGAAAATTTGGTGACAATACCGATTTATTACTTTCTACTCGCTGCGAGCATGATTAGGATGAGCTAAAGTTCAATTCGCGAACGAGAATCACACTTGAAACACAGCGTGGAAATACACAACTTTTGATTACAAACACTTGTGAGGAGGAAAAAGTGTGAGATAAGATAATTTCGCTGAATTTGCTGATTATTTTCACTTCGCTGGATCTCAAAATCCGATTGGCGAAATTGACAGTCAAAATAGAGTTCCTGCAGAGGTCGCTAGAGAGCAGCACTGCAGTGGTACTCATCAACTGGCGCGGAATTTAAAAGTAGCCAGGTCGTGACCAGTCCCGAATTTCTATCCACTCTGATCAGGAATTTTAGGATTTTTAACTATTTTTCGTAGATTCTAAGTCTATTAGCGGGCGTCTCAATTTTTCATAATCTAAAATTTCCCCATAGTATGAATTTCTTTTGAAAAAACCATTTTGTTCCCGAAGTAATTTCCACTTAAAAAAATATGTCGAAAATCTACATTGAAAATTAGGTAATTATTTTATTATCTATATACTTAATCATTAAAAAACTAGAGACTCCATCCTCGGCCATACCACCGCCTCTTCCCTACCCCTCCTACTATTGATCATTGACCATGAGAAACATGCAACTGCCTGGCCACCGTTCAATATGAAATGCCTCCTTGAGCATTATGCATTATTATTGCCACTTTAATTACCTGCTGCATATGTAAGTTTTTGAATCGCTCGACTCATACTTTTTTCTGCCCCCCCCCCTTTAAAAACTTATTTTATATATCACGTTATTGAAAAAACAATTACAGTAGGTTTAATCTTGACATAATAAATATTACTTAGGTAGGAATTCAGGCACTGAATCGTGATTGATTGAATCGTGAAGTATTGATTTTCCCTGAGGTATAAAGCAATTTAATAATCTGGCAAACAAGGCCGGATTTACGTACCTAATTACCGCCCCCCCCCCCCCCCGAATTGTCGCCGAAAGCGGAGGAAGGGGGGAGGGATCATGCCGTACGTACATCGCTTACCCAACATATTTTTTTATGCGGATTTTTGGACTCTTTCATCAAATATTTTGCGGTCTACATTGATAATCACCGTGCACCTGAGTTTTCTGGATTGAATCGCCATGTTGCCGCGCCACCCTTCCGGCGGTGCGGTGTTCCCTGCAGCACCCTGTTTGCGTTTTTCTCTTCGCACATTTTTTGCGGCCCCAAGAGTTGACGCCCTCCGGCCATGCTCCGAAGTGAGTATGTGATGTGGTATCACGCGGAAATGAAGGGAATTCTCAGCTTTTCACCTATCAAGAGTGGCAGTGGCCACCTCCGGTCGAGGAAAATGATGCTACTGAAGTCCCGATGATAGCAAAGTGGTGGCCGACACTCTTAGTCACACATAACTCCCTTAATTTGAAAATTGATTAGGTTTTCTCAAATTACTGACGCTCATGCAGGCAGGCCTTATCCTCTCGTCGTTAAATGCGGGAATCAAGGCAGGAATTCGAACGCCCGTGTAAGTATGTGATGTGGTATCACGTGAAAATGAAGGGAAATAATATCTTTTCGCCTGCCTTAAAGTACTGCCGCACAATGGATCGAGTCAATGAGAGAGGTCGGACAAAATTTGGAAACTTTAAGTAAAAGCTTATAACTCCGTTCATACACAATTTTGAGGTTTTAAAAGTGGCTCCATTGGTTTTCTTGTGAAATTTTTCTTTCAGAAACACCCTTTAAATTTCAAAATGTGACGAAATAAACATCAAATTTTGCAATTTAAGTTGAAAATTTAATGTCCGACCTTTCTGATTGACTCGATTCTTTGTGTGCCGTTCATGCATGTGCATTATGCTCTCATCGTTGAATGCGGAATCAAACGCGCAACTGTTCGAACTCTGGACTGATAAGTCGTATCGCATAGCAAATTTAAATTAAGCGAAGGGTGTTCGTACCTGTAAAAAAAGATACAGTATTATGGCTTGCTGTATATATTTTGCAAATACCTGAGCGCATTTTTGGAAATTAATGAATTGCTGGGATTACTTTACCAGACAGATGAATTCTAGTAGAAAATACACGATGACTTGGTAACACTATGGAGATGCGCATAGAGGGAAGATGGTCTTTAGCATTTCTGCTCGTATTTTGTTTCCTTCAAGAAAATATCAAGCATTTATTCAATGATGATTTGTGCGAAATTTTCAAGAATATTCTCTGACATGAAGACAAGAATTCGTCACCTTCCGGGCAAAGTATCACAAGCGCCATGCGACGTTTCAAAAATTCCGCCGCCGTTTTATTCTTTTACAGAGAAATTGTTCAACGAAGCTGTCCGAAAATTTCACTGAATTTTCTTTGCGATGCCGATAAAATTCAGTGAAATTTTCAAACAGATTCAACCAACAATTTCTCTGTAATAAAATAAAATGGCGGCGGAAATTTTGAAGCGTCGCATGGCGCTTGTGATACTTTGCCCGGAAGGTGACGAATTAATAATATTTTTGCTCATCGTGAAAGTCCGTCAATTTAAAAATCCCGCCGACGTATGGAGTGATGACGTCACACCAAAGAGGTCAACTGTAGCATGCTAAAATATATTTGACTCTCCTTCCCTAATTTTTCTCAATCCCTCAAACCAATCGTATGATTTTTCCGGAAAAAATTAGGAGGAGAATTCCAGGAGCTTATTACTAATTATTTTTGGTTTTTGGTTATTATTTCATCATTAATGATGAGGTATTATTCATTATGGGCTCCAAATTTTGGTAGATAATCTGGTGCCATTAGTTCTAAGTTGGTAATTGTATTTTGTTTTGTCAACAGTAGCCCTAACCTATAAGCGATTAATAATAAAAATTCGTTTCCGTATTGATAAGGTATTGATTCCTTTTATTCAATTTTGTGCTCATTTGTCTCTTTCATTTTTCTCCGCATTAATTGGGTTTGTGCTCGATGGGACGAAGTTCGAGCCGATCTCGCTCACCATCACCTCACAGGAGAAAGCATAGAAGCAAATCCAGAGAAAGAGACCGAGATAGGAGACGACGTCCCTCTCCGAAGCGAAGGTAGTATTATCAATTCCTGTTCGAGTATTAAAAATGTGACTTTCGAGAGACCAAAGAAATTCCTAGAAGTTGTCTTTAGTTGGCCCGTCTATCTAAAGAGTCTTGCCAGAATGAGCCTGTCTGTTCCTGTTGGTATTCTCCTGAGAGATCGAAGAGACTACGGAGGGCAACACTCTATTGATATAATCTTACTCATCCATTCAAATTAGTAGTTTACAAGGCAAATTTTTGAATATGCTGAACGCCTTTATATAAGCAAATAATTGCTTGTGAGGTTGGGCATCAAGATTTTTCATTTCTAAATCATACAGCTCAGACGAACGAACAGTTTTGGTGCCCGTATTACCGTGACAATTATTAACTTAGAAAAAATGTAGAATATTTTAAGATTTTACGGCAAGTATATTTCCTTGAATAATTAAGAATGTTTAAATTCAAAACAAGATTCTTGATTCGATCAGCCTGAAACGTCTGGGGGTCTTTCTCCTCACTGCCCCTCTAGTGGAGTCCACGCTAAATAATTTTGAGCACTTTTGGAGGATCTATGTCAGAGGAGCTGCCAACTTGATTCTTGCATTTACTTTAAACGCTTGACTTAAAACAGATGATTTAATATCACTTTAGAAGTGCTCAATCTTATTTGGCAGGGGTTCTCGTAACATTAGATGAAGTCAGGAAACCGAAAAAAAGAAAAAAACATATTCTCAAATAAACAAATTGACTACAATTGTCTTAATTTAAACATGTTTTACTTTTTCTTTCATTTTGTATCTTTATTTTAAATTGTTTTCTTCAATTTTGCAAGCAGTTATCTTATTTTGTTTTGTTTTATTTTCTTATTTTCGAAGACATGTAACTCCCCCACACAAGCTTCAAAATTTCGGGGAGTACATATCGACGATGTAAGTTGGCAATCACATAACTCGGTTTGCGACGTCGCAGACTTCTTATCATACTTTATTTTTTAAATGGAAAACTACTCAACGGCAATTCTTTAAAACTGTCATGATTTTTCTTCCCAATTCGAAGAAAATTCTGCAAAAACTTCAAGAAATAATGTCAATTTGTTCTCTTTTAAAAAAATGACGTATAGGCGGAGATTTTCAGACACCGCAAACGAGTTATGTGATTGCCTACTTTCACCGTCGATATCTACTGTTTAATGTCATTTTTGTACTTTTCTGGAATAAATCTATAATTCTAAAATCTAATAGTATTATTGAATCGATAGCTGGAAAACATTGATTCTTCAGCGAGGGACATCTGTTGGATCAAGTTCTTTCTTTAATTCTTTAATTTTCTTCAATTTTTGCATGAGCTATTATAGAAAGCTATCGGTTTATTTAATTTAAGTTTCAATGTGCTTATGCCAATCACTGCTCATGAGACTCTTTTTTTATTCCTTAAAGGTCTATTGATCGTGAAAGAGATCGGGGCCGCGACAGAGACCGTGAAAGGGAAAGAGACCGCGACAGACTCAGCAGGAAACACTACTCCAGATCCAGATCAAGGTCACCTGTTCGGAGCAAAAAGTATGAAAGACCTACTGTCTCCAGTGAGTTGATGTTTATTTTATTACTTTGAACTGTTGACCTCTTGATTCATTCGAGAAAAACTACACCGTCAAAGCCTCAACATTCACTAACCAAATCCTCATTTTGGGTTTTACTAATTTCTTCATGGCTGTGATCCTTTCATACATCAATGCTTGTATTCAACCTCAATGCCATCGCGCATCCAAGAAGTGTCACGGTCTGAAAAAGTAACTTTTCCCCTATCCCCTTTTTTCCCCTCTCTGGCCTCCAAGATAGACTTCTTGAAAATGATGTCAGTGAGAGGGTCATGTCAAAGAAACCGACCAGGATCAGTGGTATTTTCAGTTGACAACATAAATCAATATCGGATTTTTAAGTGTAAGTACTTAATGTTGCTGAAAATTATAATATGTTACTTTCTTTCTTCCATTTGCAGCGGCTGACTTACAGAATAAGACAAACGATGAACAAGAAATGCTAAAAGTCATGGGATTCTGCACTTTTGACACAACGAAAGGAAAACAAGTTGAGGGCAATGATGCTGGAGCTGTGCACGTCATACTGAAGCGGAAGTATCGTCAGTACATGAATCGGAAAGGTGGATTCAATAGGCCTCTCGACTTTGTGGCCTAATTCTGTTTTGACGAGCATCACATACAGATCATTAATTCCATCAATTAATCTCATTCATAGGAACTGTAATCTGCTTTCCTGGTCTCAGTTCTTGTAAATATGTAACAGTTATCATTATATAAAATGTATATTTGTCTCTAATTAGAAGTTAGTCACAGATATGTATAAAGTTAAGATTTTTTTCAAATCGGCTCTATTGCAACATCCACCCAAAGGGCAGGATGACTTGCCATACGAAAAACAAATATTACAGAGATGAAAGCCAGCTAATCTTGAGTAAATTGCTAATGAAGAGAAAATAAAAAAAAAAGAAAAATGCTGAAGGCTATAAAAATACTAAGTACATCTAAGAGTTGAAATAGAATACTCCAATTCCAAAATAAAGAAAGAAATAATTTTCCACTCTCTCCAAAAGGTTTTTTACCTTAAAAGACCCTACTGTTATTTTTCATCAATTTTCTTTAATTTCAGTAGAATTTTCTCTTGAAATACTTCAAGAATGTTTCGAACTGAAAACTTTCAAGACTCATATGAAATAATAAAATATTTTTAGGTACGGGTAAAAATAAAATATCCTCCAACTTCTAATCAATCTTTGATCAACACTTTGAATTCATATGTTCTTATTAATTGTGACATCTGATTGTCAAGAGGGCCTCAAGAATTATGCTATTAGAAATGGAAGTCCCTTTTCTCATCATTTTTTTAGGATTTTTGAATCATCTTTGGGATCAGTGTATTATCTGATAACATCGATAATTTTTTTAAACAATAAAATTTTGTGAAAACTTCCAATTAACCAATGAAAACAATAAAATAAAAGCCGTTGATGAAAACTTGTTTTTTACTTTGAAGTTTGTATTTGCAGACGTTTTTCTATCAGGTTATCCCAACATTTTATCAAGTTTACACCACTAATTCCACTATTAACAGAATTATTGAAGGGTGATTGACATCAAATTATAATGGGAAAAACAATGCTGTCACAATAGGGAAGAGCTTGTATAGACCTCAAATTTTCGAGATTAAGTTTCAAAATTCGTCTACTCCAATTTAGGTGAAATCTTTGATCCCGCTAAAATAGCTAAATTCGCCTTAGTTGTAAGAAAAACGAAACCTACAAGAAAGTTGTAAGTGAGCAAAAATTGGTGTTGCTTCTGACAGAACAACAGCAAGGGGTATCATTTTGCCAGAGTCAATGAAGGCTGTACTGTTAAGTAAAATGGCGCTCTTTTCTGCCAATTTCTAGCTTTAAAATTTGTTTGTTGTGTTTCCAAAACGTGACCATATAAGTATGCAGAAGATAGCTCTTATGCCTGTCTTGCATAATGACAGCCTACATGAAAATGAAGAAACCCTTTTTATTTGTTTGAAAATAAAATTTGATGATCTTCAACTGTCCCCAAGAATTTTGAGTCTTCCAAATAATTGGTGGCGATGATGGTTAATCTACAAGTTGCGATAATCTAAAAAGATTTTGTTACATACGTAACGGACTCATCGTTGATCATGGTTTAATAGGTGAGCTTTGTCTGATGGGAGGAAATTATAAGAATTAAGAAAATTAATAAGACAAAATAGACCGGACTGACTCTTCAAACTGATTGCGTTTTATTATCATACCTGTTATTTCCAGATTTTTATGGATACACATATAAAAAAACTTGAGAGAAAATGATGAGACTTGAAAAATTAAGCCGTTAACAATAAACGTTTGGTTTGAGCGCAGGGGCTAGACACATAAAATAACAAAAAAGAATGTACAGGTCCAACACAGAAATTACAATAAAAACAGGGTCTACTGATATTTGTAGAAACAGCGGTTTAACTTTTCGAGGGCTTCTATCATTGGTAAAATTCGACCTAGGATAAAATCATAAAAATCATGCTTCAAGGTAAAAGGATGCAACTATAGAGAAGCATTAAACTCACAACACAAACTTATATCTCTAACAGATCACTCAGAGACAGCGAAGCTCAGAAGACTGCTTGGAAGTAAACATTAGATGAAAGCTCAATTGATACAGAAGAAAGCTGTTCATTATGTTCAGACAGACTTGTATTCACGGACTCTCAAGTTCAGAGATTCTGACTGACGACTTCGGGACTCAGGATTTTTTTGCTTTTCAGAAATAGCCTTTTACTGAGAGATACTCAATTGGACATATTTTTGCCAAACGGAACTATGAGCATTACGACATGAGCCCTGTTATGCATATGTTGTTATGGGTCTCAGGGCTTATGTCTTAATGCACATAGTTCCGTTCAGTAGAAATGCATCCAATTGAGAACATAACACTGGACAGGACAAGAATTAAGGCATTGCACAACATGTTCCCTCATCAAACATTTAAAACACAATGAAAATTCTGACTATTTCTATAATCAACTTGAAAGTAAAATATTAGAGTTTATTTTTTTCATTGAAATTAGACACTTCAAACTTTTTGCTCACAGAAAATTCAAAATCAGCAATTCAAATCGTATTTATAATATGAAAAATATCAAGGGTTAGATTCCATGACAATCTCTACTTTCTATGGGTACAGCACACGTTAAGTTTTCAAGAACCATTGAATACACTGGGAGGATCATTTCATTATAAGGGACACTGAAATGAGTTCAGTGCTCAATTTGATTCAAGGGCGCTTTCAACAGACTTGAAGTATCTCACTTATGAGATGAAATTGAAAATATAAAAGTGTAAATCGTTGAAATTTTCATGAGAGAATATGTATTTCAATGCTTGGAGTTTTACCTTGTCTCTAATGGTTCGTTATATTATATGAATTGCGAAAACGGTTGTTGATTTTAGAAGCAAGGAGCCTGTAATCCTACTTGCAGTGGGAAAAAAAGTTGCGTAGGTTGGAGATTGATTTTAAGGGTCGCAATCATAGTTGTGCCTTGAGCAGCTCCCTCCAGTAGGAGGCTCCATGGACGTAATTCTGTCGAACGGAATTATGTGCATTAAGACATGAGCCCTGTCATGCATATATTCTTTTGGGTCTCAGGGCCCTTGTCTTAATACACATAGTTCCGTTCGGCAGAAATATGTCCCCATATGGTTTATATTGTGATTAAAGGAGAATCTAGGAGATCCTTAACATATCTTCGTTGGAAAGACACTTTTTGGGAACCTCGGGTAAAATTCAGCAGTAGAACTTTGAAAATTAGTCCTTACGAGGAACTGCAATGATTCACCATTACAAAAATTATAAAATAGGAAAGAAAATGTACTGAGAGATTTGTATATTTTAAGGTAGGTTCCCATGTACCTTAATGTTTCTCAAAATCAGGTCATTTTTTCTTCCGCATTTTGTACTTTTTTGCAGCGGCAAATCATTACAGTCACTTTCAAGAATCCATTTTTAAAGTTACACTGCAGAGTTTTACTTGAAGTAGGCAAAAATTGTCCTTTGTATGATGCTGTTTTGAGGGCTCCCTGAAACCTGTCTAAATCACAATGTAAACCATACAGCGGGTCGATTATTGATATTGATAGACAAAGCTATAGACAAAGAAGACAAAAGGGATTTGGAGGGATTATATTGGTGGAAGCTGGTGGTTCCAAGGGACAAAGGAGATAGGTAATAGACTAACTAATGGATACCCTCTGCGAGACCCGACAGTTAGTCCATCATTTTCTCCCTTAGTCTATAAGAGCCACCCGTTTCAACCAATAGGATCGTTCTTTATTCTTTATGTCTTCTATGTCTATCACTTTGCCTATCAATTTCAATAATCAACCAATGATGAAGAGAGGAGCTATTTAAGAAACGAATATGGATACCAAGGCGTGAGACTAAGTTTACGTCCCTTCATGGTTGATACGGAAAGTCTAAGTTTACAGAGAAAGAACTTGCTCTTCGTCTGAGGCAGGTCACTCAGTAATGAAGATTAGACGAGAGGAAGATGAGCTACGCAGGAAGCAGAATTACACTTAATAAAACTATACAAAAATAAAATTAGAACATAAAATAAATAAAATTAGAATAGGTAACAAATTATAAACGGGATACCACAGCCACAATGGAATATATCTGAAACAGAGGAAAATATTACTTTAAGGAGGCAGAGCTAATTGACGGGGAATACTGATAAATACTGTTGAAAATAGGTAGAAGTTTAGAGGGAAAATTCACTGAAGTCCGAGAGAGAATGCTCTGCGGTCCAGGATTTTGTTTTGAAAAAGTCATAACTTGGTCGATTTTCATCCAAATAAAATGATCTTTTGCGCAATCGCTTTCTTTTGACTTTCTTTTTCGAATGAGCCCAAGGTCAGCTCAATCCATCAATTAGTTTTCGAGTTACAGCACCAGTTTGGGTCATTCTGGGACAGTCATTGTATAAATATTT
Source organism: Bemisia tabaci (assembly GCF_001854935.1). Classification (NCBI taxonomy): domain Eukaryota; kingdom Metazoa; phylum Arthropoda; class Insecta; order Hemiptera; family Aleyrodidae; genus Bemisia; species Bemisia tabaci. The sequence continues at coordinate 3,271,349 of NW_017547236.1, forward strand.
ATAAAAAAAAGTCTCTCTTACAACGCACTCTGACGTTCTACGACACCCAAACGCCAAATATGCCTATCCTCCCAGAGGTTATTGGGCAACTGACACCGCAATATCTCTTCGTCAGTTATCTTCAATGACTTAAAAATTTAGAGGAAATGAATACTGAACGACTGAAATGTCCAACAAATAGTAGAAGTATGCGCGAAGATAAAAGCGGTTAGACGAACCAGTCAAACGGACAAAAGTTGGTTCATTAAATGATCAGCCCAAAGTGACATCATTATTTTCTTTTTTATTTCATTTGTCTTCATTTCGCTCTAGAGTGAGAAAAATGACATCATCTTTGGTCTGATCATTCAATCAACCAACTTGTTTTTGGAGGTAAGTACCGGTTCTACGATTTTGAGAAGAAAAAGATCAACATTTAAATATTACGAGTCTCGCACCTCCTTAAAAGTTTGAACTGGTGTTGCAGGACTAGAATCAAGTTTTCAAGGCCAATATTTTTTTGCTTTGGTAATGTTCACTGTTAAACACCTTTGGTTTAAAACCACAATTTACCTCATTTTTATTCAAAACTGCCACTTACCTACTTTATTCAACAGAGGCTTCAACTGACATCTGTGTAGTGCGTAGGAATTACCGATGACTACGAGAAATGATGCATTGACGAGGAGGGCTGAGAGTCTAGAGGAGTAGGCCTCTGGGTTGGATCTTCGTCTGGTTCAACGAGCTGACTGAGGTTTGGGAGAGGACCATCAGAATGGAACTGCCGGAAGGAGGATTTCGGTGAAATCAAACGTGGAATAAGATCTTCATCGAGAGAAAGTTTCTTGTTACGCTGTTTGTTTAGTTCCTCTGCCATGTCCAGTCGGTTGTGAACCTCCAGCGTGTGCTCTTGTTGCTTCAGGTTAATAGCCTTTAGGGCGTTGTATTTATCCTCAACAGCCTACAAGATAATAAAAATATGAGAGGTAAAATGTGAAGGGAAAAAATTCAATTCAAAGCTTGACTTTAACTATTCTTGAGATTTTAGTAGTAACATTTTAAAGTTCGAGTCCGTAGTAGTTTTTAATTTACAATTACAGGGTGGCCAGTGTTATTATTAATTAAAGTTAAAACTTGTGTGAATATTTTATTTCATCCTATGTATAAAATTATTTTTTTGGATAGATGACTTCCCTACATTGTGTAAGCTTTACTATGGCATCTTACCGAATTTAATTTAATCTAAAAATACTAAGATTAACATACATTCTTACAGGAAAAATATGAAAATGACTTCTTACTTGTAATTGACTATGATACTGCTCCTTAATCCTCTCTATCAGTTCTTTTTGTTCCTGAATAATGGTATCTTTTTTGGAGAGAATATTTTCTAACTCGGTGATTCTTGATTTTGAGGCCTCGATTGTACTTCCTTGGGTGTCCACAACTTGTTTTAAATCTGAAAAAAGGGATGAAAAATCAGTTTGACAAAGGGTTTTATACATGCTTAAATGTAAGCTCTTCCTCAGTGTGTTAAACTAACAAATTTACTGGAAGAACAAAAAGTGGCTTTTACAAATAAGCCAATGATTTTGCAGTGTTACTTCAGGAGGGTTATATGCATAGATACGCCTGAATTTGTTCAGAGAAAATGTACTTCTATAACAGAAAATAATTTGATATGTTTCTGATACCAATTGAAGCACTTACTGGCTACTTGATGGTGAAATGCCTCCTGAGCAAACTTGGCGTGATTTGCTTCATTCCGAATATTTGCTAGTTGTTGTGCCGAATCTCTGTAGTTTGTCGCTATTTCGCCAGCTATCATCATTTCTTTTTGCAGACTTTCCAGTTCTTTTTTCAGTTCCTTGCCGGCACTCGCAGCGATTAAGGCGGTTTGAAGCTCATTTTTTGCATCTAATAATCGTGCTTTCACACTGAGTAATTCCTAAAAATGTACCGGAAAAAAAAATTAGATTATTCTGCGAGGAGTTTCAATTGAGCTGAATTTCGAATGGAGCTATTTGCTGAAAACTAAAGGACTAGGTAGATATAGGTTGGTTAAAAATCATCGGTCAAAATTTGCAACCACTTGCTTTATTGCACATGCAGGGTGGCAAGCCAGGTCCTGTTCTAAAATTCCCTGACTTCTTTCTGTCTTTACGATAAAATTCCCTCATTTTTTGTAGGCATGAAAACGTGACTGCAACAAGAATATTGTGAATATATTCGGTGCTGAAATGCATGGGTGGAAGTAGGAAATTTTGGTGGTGGGGGGGGGTAGGGGCAGAAGGGCACCTTGTCAAGAAAGATATACGGGACACTTAATAAACACCACTCAAGCTTCGAGTCTTTTATAAATATGAATAATGGTTTAAAAAACACTTTGCCAATCAAAAGAAAAAAGTTGAGGGTAGATGAAAGGAACATACCTTATTTTCTGCTGCAGTCTTTTCTCTCTTTTGTATTAAATCTTGTTCTAAATTATTACAACGAGAAGTTAAATCATTGTTCGATTGTTGTAATTTATCCACCTGTAAATGAAAGAATCATATAAGAGACGGTTAGTCATGAGAGCTAAAACTAGTCAATATAAAAAAAGGCTCAAGGTAATATGGTCATGGCTAGGTCAGCTGATTTTAGCAACACTACAATGAGTTCAAAGGTGATGCAAATTTCCTTTAGAAAATTTCTATATTATCACTGCTTGGCTGATTGGCTGCCTTTACACAGCAAAAATTTTACTGATTTCCTCCTTCTGCAACATCTTGAAAATCAACCTATTACACTTAGAACTCATGAAAAAACCGCAGCTGAGATAAAAAATTAACACTTCAAAAAAATGAGATTTAAGATTTAAATTTAAATACTAGATTCTTACCTGTTCTTGCCAATATGAGACAGATGATTGAAGACGACTTTTTTGGACTTCATGATCTTCTCGGTTAGTATCTAGTTTCTTCTTTATATTCTCCACTTCTTTTTCTAACAGAGCAACATGATCTCGCTGAGAGGATGTGAAAAAAAAAAAAAAGAGAAAAAAATAAGGAGTTAAATAAGAGATACACATACATCGTCATTTGAGAAGGTAGATTTAAAGCTGAGACTTTCAATATATTTTTCTTTTCCGAAACTTAGTCTCCAAAGTTCAGGATATTGTACTAAGTCATAGCATTTTGGAAACTGTCGTCTCACCATACGATGAAAATGAGCAGTTTCAATTTGAGGAGGCTGCGTTGGGAATTTTGCCTCAATTCATGATCTTCAAGGAAGCTTTTTGACACTTCCTACCACTTTAATTCTGTTTATGAGAGAGAGAAAGAAAGTAGACTGAGTAATCGAATCCCTGAATCAATAACTAATAAACTAATGTCTAGGTAATATAAATTCAAAGTATACAATTAAACTTTTAATTTATACAAGTTTTTTAAACAATGAGAGGAATTTCTTTGTATTGTCTGAATGCTCAAAATTTCCAGAACTATGAAGAGAGTTAAATGTAAGAAATTGTCAGTTCATGCTGACATTTTTGCACTGAAAGAATAGAAGAGAGGAAGTGTTTTTCAAAAATAAAGTGGGATAAAGAGTGTCACAGTTTGCGACTGTAAGTAGTGACAGTGAACCAAATGAATAAATAATCAATACCAGTGCAGAGTTGTGCTCCTCTAAAGCTCGGTTGTTTCTCAACTTGCCGAGGAGCCTCCTGTTGCGTTCTGCATGAACTTCTCTCCGATGCCGCTCGAACTGAAGTTGAAGTGTTGTTAAAAATAAGTTCTCTCGGCAAGTTTTAAGATCCTGATTATTGTAGTCCAAACCTAGGAGACAGATTTTATTCACAAAATGAAAATAGAAAGAAAACAGACTTCACACTCACAGCCCCAAAAGCTGAAATCATGAGATAGATATCACTATACATATATGGCACATAGAGGGCTTGAAAATATCGAAACTAAAGTTCCGATGAGTTAAGTTATGATTCATAAAAGCTATGTCCCAAAACGCAAGGGGCAAATAAATTCAGAAAATGTTTTTTTTACTCATGATGACCTATTATTGGCAAAAGAACCCTGCAACACTATAGTGGGGACGGTAAATTTTGTTACATTTTGATAAAACTTCAATTGTTTAATATAAAGTAATTCAAAGCTCTATGTAAAAATATGATGTAAGTCGCATGTCTAAGAGTGGAGATTTTTGCAACTAAAAATGCGCGATTCCACATGTCACTTAGTGGCGTGGCATGCTTTGCGATCTATTGATATTTCCCCATTTGAAGCTGTGGTCACTAATCGATTATTAAGGTGTTCGCTGCGAACACCCTGTTTATCGATACTTTTCCATGGGTTTAAATGACCAATCAATCGATATATCGCACAGCACCCCATGCCACTGATGTCACTGCACCATGGGAGAATTACGAGTTCTCTCGACCTGACTATTTGGTTCTCATGTGTGGTTTTATCAGATGCCCGTGGGCTCGACATATGCTACCTTCTCCTTCTCCACATTACTCGATTCTGTTTTAGCAACTCCACGGTTCAGGCATTTTCAGATTTGACCGCTTTGTCAGACAAAGCCTTATCATATATAGTATCTTCAAGGTTGCCACAAAATTTAGAAAATGAAATTCCCTGCTATTTCCCAGACACATTTGAGTAAAATTCCCTGGCAATTGAGGATATGCCAGATGGTTCAAAAGAAATAATTTGAAATAGATTTCAAGCAAAATTTGGCGTTTGAAACATCAAACCCATTTTAGAAAGCAAATTAAAGCGAACTAACAATTTTTCCATGACACTTTCATCATTTTCCCTTACATTTCCACGTTTTCACTGACTTCTCAAAATTCAACTGACTGTGAAAAATTGAATGTGGCAATCCTGTTATCTTTGAATGAAAGTCAAACCGCCTTTTTTTGTCAGTTTCTTCTCCTATCCGCAATGATTCAGCCGTGCCCATTTTCAGCTCTCCTCGCCTTGTTGTAATGTTCGCTTGAGAGAAAACAATGAACGGTCAAAGAAACACAGAAGGAGGAGGCTTTGCCGGCCATTGCTGGTAAGATAAACTCAAAAATAATTACCTGAGAGGTTGTTGTGCTTGGGGTCATGACACTGTAAGACAGCTTTGATGTAATTGTTTTGTATCACATTTATGGAGAACTTGGGCTCTTTGTTCAATGCAGTATCACTTGCACGGAATCCTGTAAAAAAGAAAAAAAAATATGAGACAATTGTTGTCCAAAAATGACTATCCACTATCTTTTTTTTAAGAGCTACAGAGCATGTCAAAATTCGGATTGTAAAAAGCTCGTTAGCAACTCATTGGCTCATTATAATTCTCCCGAGTTCCAGATATGAATATCAAATTTTTTCATATTTTAGCCGATTCTTTGGCGCGCATTATAATTTTTAATTCCAAAAGCGTTTTTGATGTTTATATATGTATTCGTTTAATGAAAGCTTCTCTGATATTCTGACAATTTGAAGATTTAAGAGGTCGAAAATAACAGCTCAGGTGCAATATCATGAAACATAAAACAGTTTCTAAGCAGTAGAAGAAAAGATTTCCGGTGTTTGGAACAGATTCCCTGAAATTTTTCAGTCCCTGGTGAATCCTGGTTTCCCCGGTTTATTCTGGTCTTGGACACCATGTTTCTGTAGGATTTGGACTAGGTATTTTTTTACAATGAAATCTTATTTTCTTCCAATTGAAAAAAGTAGGGCTGTGCAAGTACTTGAATTTTGAGTCGAGCCGAGACGAGTATCAAGTACTCGACTCAGCTCGAAAGTTAGGTTAGGTTCAAGCGACAAACTTGGCTCGAATGCCAATAACGAGTTTTTTCGAGTATTTTGGGCTAGAAACCCTAAAAGAGTCTACCTCCTAAATATTTTAATCATTTTATTATTATTTTTAGTGTCACCATCATTTTTTATTGTAAAATTACGTGTTAAAACTCAAAATTACTCGAACTCAATTCGAAACAATGAAAATATACTTGAACTTGGCTAGAACTCAAGAAACCAGGCTAGCACAGCCCTAGAAAAAAGGATGGAAATTTTGAGAGGAGAACACAGAGATGGGATGATAAAAGATGCTTACCCAAACTGGGCTCCAGTGCCAAAATATTATCTTGAGCTCTGATTGGCGATGGAGGCGGCGGATCAAAAGCCATGGGAAAGGCATTGACAAATAAGTGTTCATAAGGCATCTGCTGGTCCAGCATCTGATCGGTCTGAGTTTCCATTTCTCGCATGGACTTTTTCACTGTTCCACACTGAAAAAAACAATGAAGGTTACTAAAAAATAAATTCAAAGTTTAGATGTGACATTTTTATGAATCCATGTGTTCTCTTGTACACATCAAATCTGAAACCGCACTAAGTTTCTGAAAGAGAATCAATAGATGTGGGAAGGAAGAGAAGGTGCAGTCTCTTTGGAAATCTAGCCCTCCCACACCAGATAAAACTATGAGTGGGTGTAAAATGTTTGAGGAGGGTCTCGTTATTCCACTGCCATGTAGTGGCATGTTAGTGGCGTTGGGGTAAATTTAAAAATTTTTCCTGTACATTTACTTTAGCCTGTGTCACACTATCAAAATACTCCATTGAAGTGTCAAGGTCAAGTGCTGTGATTGGTTCAAGTCATCAAATAAGCCAAACACAACACCTGACCTTGATATTTTGATGCCTAGCTTTGATAGTGTGACACAGGCTTTGAGGGATGCCTGGTCGATATTCCGACTATGGTGATTGTTATTTACTTTGGAATACGATTTCTTCTGCTGGGAGAATTTTGTCTCATTTCTATAATTTATTTTCTATTTATTGTTTCAGAATCTTTGTTACTTTTATGTTTAGTAAATTTCAAATTAAGTGTTAGTAGTTATCTAGAATGAAAAATTGACGAGCTAAGAGTCTTAGATTTAAGGAATTATGTATCTTTAATCTACTTTTTCGAAATGTGTGTTCAAACTAAATGCTTGGCCTTCTACACTTCCAATTCAAGACAGATTTGGGGTTTTGGTCGAATAACTTTATTGTGTCCCGCATTTTTGGAAAAACAAAAGAAGATTCCTAATAATATCATGATTTCGATGACCAAAATGCAAAAAATTTCTTGATCAAGCAACTTTCAGAGAAGAACAAAAAATCATGATATTTCTGAAAACATTCTAATTTTTCTGAACAAAAGAGTGAAAACTTGAAGATTCAATATAAAAATTCCATGATCGACGAAGATTTCTGCCAGTTCCATGCCACAAAAATTTCCTAGCGATTCCCGATTTTTCCACGTTGGTAGACCCCACATGATCAATAATCATGATCAAACACCACAGGAACAACATTATTAATAGATTCTCGGCAAAATTTGAGAAGAGAACAAGCCTCAGGAAATCATGTTGCTTGAATACTTACCCTGTCATCTGGTCTATTGCCAGTTGTGATATTTTGCCAGGTAGGTAAGTTCTAGACTTCAAAACTGAGATAAATAATTCAAATAGTAACTGCGTAGAGACGCAAAAATGAACACACCTCTTTCTTTTTCCAGTCCGATTTTTCTTTATATTTTCCAGACTTTGAAGATACGTCAGCATCGCCAAAACTAGGTTTCTCCAAAACTGGCCAGGACTTGACTTTCCTCATCCTGTTTGAGGGAGAAAATGCAACCCCATCCTGAGGACTGGTACTGGAACTGACACCTGAAACAGAAAGAGTAGGAATAACAAGAGCTGTATACAAAACATTTCATGCTGAATGTTGGGTTTTTGACCCTTTTTTCTTTCTTCAAGAATAGTAAGCTGTAAACCTCTTGGTTGAATCCAGGGAGTTTTTCAAACAAATTTGATTTTTTGGCTTGCCATTTTAGGTCTCTCTTATTTGCTTTGATACTCTTTTGACGAGTTAATTTAGGTTTCATTGAGGGATTTTTTTCCACCAGTAAAAACGAAAAACACACAAGAGCTGAACTATTTCAGGGACATAATGTCTTCACCTTCAAATTCCCTGAATTTGTTTGCTTATCCCTAACTCGTAAATTTTCTAATTACCTGACTTTCTCAGACCCTCAAACAAAATTTCTACCTCTTTTTGTTCAGGAAAAAAAAACGCTGACTTTCGCTAAACTTAGACAAAATTTCCTTGTTCATAGAAAAAGGCATTCGGAGGCTGGTTAAAAGATGACAAGCCTTCTAAAGACTGTAAAGGGTAAAAAGTTGGTCCATCAGCGATATGTTTCAATGATTCTTAGAAGTGTCAGAAACTCCCTGACTTTTCCAACGAATCCTCTGCCTTTCTCAGATCATCCCAGTTTTCTAGACTGCCGGCAACCCTGTATTTGTAAAAGTGAAGTTTTTGCCTTTTTTTTAGGTCTGAAAAGTGAACAGAGTTTGCAAAATAAGTATCAATATTTCAAAACAATTAGAACTTACCGAGAGAGCTTAATTGAGGAGGATAGGCATTGCTCTGACTGTAATACCGTATTCTTTGAAGTTGCCTTTGAAAATCCATTAGAGATCGGCTACTAGGCATATGCAATCCTCCTGAGGAACATGGTGAGCTTGCGCAGTCCTCAAGATCATCTATTGGTTCTGTATGTCCTGGGTGGTGCACATAATCTATCAATACACTATCGCATTCTTTTCGATTGATCTGGAATGTAAAGAGACATTTGCAGGAAATTTTTACGATACAGTGGTTCCTGTTAACAATCTAAAATCTTGAATTAAAGAGGTTCTCAAAGAACAAAGAGAACCTGAGAATGAGGTAATGACGAGAAATTTCGATAATTTTTAGTCAAAAGTTTGAAGCTTAAAAATTATGTGAATACTCATGACATAAAGAAACTTTAAACTAAAAAATTCTGGCAAAAAAAGAAAAAAATTCTAAGGCTCATTTCTTCATTAAGTACACTTCATGACTACATGGTTCCACTCCAAATTTCTGATAATTCAACTTTATCAATTATGTCACGTAATTCCTTCATCTGCAATACAAATGAATTACTTGATAGAGATATTAATCAAAGAAATCGATGTAAGTAAGAGATACAGCAAAGTAAACAGATACTCTAAAGGTAATATCGCACAAAAGTGACGATTGGCACAACAAATAAGTCTGAAAACTACTCCTTTGTGTGGAATCTGTGTAGTTTATAAGGCACTCATTCAAATTTCCTGTGTCTGCAGGCAGTTTTTCTTACTGGCCAGCAATCAGGTATGCCCAAGGAGATGCAAGAAAATTGATTTGAAGCTTTTGTTTTTGCAAAAAGAAGGAATACGGAGGAAAACGAACACTAAAAAATGGTGGTAATCGTCACAAGAAAAAGTTTGCAAGATCGTTTTTTTGTTAAGTTTAGGTTTTATCAAGTCTTTTTTAGGGGAAAACTGGTTACCAGCAGCTATAAAACACTGCTTGCAATCGTTGGAAAAGTGAAAAAACGTGATAAAAAGTACACAAAGTGCACATTAGAGCGTGAATTTTGAATTCTAGACTTTCTTTATATGCTCGCCATGATTTTCAAATGAGTCTACCTGAAGTCTACTTTGGTTGTATCTGCAACATATCCACTATTGATTAAAAGGAGTTTTGATCTGAATGTATTATTCTTTTCAGACAATCAATGTAAAAAATTTTTTGGAAGAAAAGTATTGCTGAATCTAAGATTTGTCTACATTCTGAAGAGCTTGTTTTTAACTTTCCCCTTAAATAGATTATTTAAAAACGTGTATAAACTTTGGTGATGGACATACACTGGAGGAATGAGCTTGAGCCAAAAAAGTGGACTCGACTTCGTGATCTTCTTGCGTTTTCACCGTTAGTGGCGAATCTGGAGGCTCCCAGGTCGAAGAAATTACTCGCAAAGGACTTTGAGGAGGCACTAGATTGTTGGATCCTAAGTTAAAACCCTGTTTTTGTAAGTCATCGGTTTCAGCAATAGCCTGCAAATAAAAAAACAAAACAAAATGAGTTTAAACAATAATAACATTAAGTGAAGAGCTTCTGAAGCAGAAGGTTACATCCTTGGCTAAATGTGCGATACTAGACAATGCAAAAAGAAAACTAGTATTTTCTCAAATACAATATTTGATTCATCGAACCCCATTCCCAAAAAGGCTAAACACATTATTTTAAAATTTATCAGAAATATATGTAACACTTTGTAACATTATTTCAAAAATTAATCAATCTAATTGCTTATTTCTTCAAAAAACATACACTTGTTTAAAAATGTTGGTCTACTTAAATGCAATCACCTGGGCCTTAACAAAATGCGAGTACTAAGAAAGTAGTGCAAGTCGTGGTCAATATTTATCTTCTCTTCTCCTGTACACATCTCCGGCCCCCCCCCCCAAAAAAAATAATAATCTGAGCGAGCCAAATGATTGAATCAGTTGCCGATTCTAAGTACCGAGTACTCGATTCTAGGTTTTTTTTTCTTCTTGTTACAGGGCCGAGGTTTTCAAACATTGCATTAAAAAATAGAAAAAAAGACACAGGACGACCTGAATATTTTTAATTAATATCTCATGAAAAGTACGCTGGAGCATGAAAATTCAGATGCCGCATGCGAAGAAGCATTCTGATTAGAGTTAGAAAACCAACAAAATTCGGCTGAGGCTCACAATGTACCTACGTTTTTAAACATAAAAACAAGGGTATAATGAGTGAGGGTATGGGGGGAGGGGGTTGGTTATTTCAAAATCCTCCAATGATTGAGGTATTGAAGAGAAAGACACTGTCTCAGCCTCCTCTTCGTGTGCACCGTTCCTGCAGCAATCAATTTTTTTAATCTTTTCTCTATTGAGGACTTTGCAGTGTGCATTTTTCACAAATCTCACTTGTCTTTTCTAATGGCATCACTGAAGAAGTAAAATATGATCAATAACAGTTCTTGAGTGGGGCGCGTGAATTGATCACATTTCAATTACAGAATGGTATGGCAATGAATTGAGGAAAATGGATCTTATTTTGGGAGAAAAATATGAAAATTCATAATAATGTAATATCCGCAATAATAGGTGAATTTATAGAAAGGCAATTACTTACCTGCGTTCGCTCACTGATCATTCGATCCATCTTTTTGAAAAAGATAGGTTGGTGAAAGGCTGAGGACGAGTCTCCAGGGAAGATGAAAGGTGATGGTTCTTTTTTCATTGGTGAAGAAGGCTCCGAATGACAAGGAGTAGTCCCGGAGCCTGCTTGTCGAAAGCGAGGTCGTTCAGTCGTTGAAAATGTATTGAGAGCTCGTACAACGCTTGAATTTATTGGAGTTACTCTGGGTACATGTCGCAAATCCTTCATTCAAACATGGAGAGAAAAAAAGTTAGATTGTAAAAATTGAAGGATTTGGTGCAGTAAAATATTCCTTAAGTTAATTTAAGAGCCAAGGTATAGTAGCCTAGATACTTTGGAAAAAGGAAAAAAATGAAAAATAAAATTGGTGCAAATCAAAGTTTCTATTTAGGAGCTTGACGGAGAGTGCAATTTCGAAACAAATGCAGATGATGTCATGCACCAGATTACAAATTCCCCTTAGTTCATTCCACATTGGTAGACAAGCAATGCACCCACAGAGCAACTAGTGAAAATACTAGTGAAAAGATCCACCGCCTTTCCAGACAATTTTTTAATAAGAACGCATTGCTTTAAAAAGGCCAGGGAGGGGAACGTAGGTTAAAGGGGAGCCCAAAAAAATTTTTTGCAGGGAGGGCTGACTTTCTATTCATTACAACACTGAAAGAAACTATGAGAAAAGGGATGTTATCCATCATAACTGCAAATAACCATACTTTTGTTTTATTAGCCTGAAAAAATTGAAAAATATGTTTGGACTGGTATTGCTTCTTCAGGTGATGTAAAAATGCCAACTGTTAGAATACAATTCTGTGATGGGTACGATTGGCACCTTCTGAGGATACAGTGAGCCTCTTAGGGTAGTGGCAAAGAATTCTGGCACGATTAGCATAAAGGTTTCCTGAAGTAAAATTTCGTGGAAAACCTAGAAATTTGGGAAGGAGTTAAAAAAAGCATTTCTAAGAGGAGGGAATATTAATGAAAATCCGACAAATCAAAAGCCGATGGTCGAATTGATGTAGTAAGGCTATGCTTGAAGCTAGGTTTAGCCGATTACCGAACTCCGTTTTCTGCACCTGGCTATGTAATCAGAACCTGCCAAAAATATCGTTTCAAACAGGTCCCATTTTTGACATTTTGCCATTTTAAGTTCAAAGAAATCCCAAAAGCTTAGTTCATTCAGTACTTGCAGAAAATAAATTTTTAAAAATGGATGCCACTGATCCATGGAGACAATAAGTGAGCATTATGACCGAGTCCGTTATTAACGCTCACAATAAAGAGAAAGGCTTTTTTTTAAAAAGATAAAAGCAACTAAGCAATGGCATGAAGCAGAAAAAGACCTGTTGTAATAAAAATCAGAAAACGATCAACAAAGTTCCGGCGACCAAAAATCAGATCAGAAAAAGGGGCGAGGAATATCTTAAGAAGGAGTAGTGTTTACAGTCTGCCTTCTTATCTGACATGGAATTTGGAAAGTTGAGAACATATGGCAAAAAATAATCTTCAGAAGGGAGTACGAGATGCGCAGAGATTCATTCACTGACGTCATGCAATCATTTTTTGATGATACAATCTATCAAATTAGCAAAAATTAGTTACATACATATTGACAGTAAAACTTCGCTATTGTCCTTCATATTTCATTCTTTTAAAAGGAGATCGAACCAACATCATGGCTTGAAGTTTTCACAGAATATTTTTTATGAGGAGAGAAAAAATCTATGAAATTTTCAAAAAGTGGCACTGACGTTCAGTGGTGTTTCATGTAGAAAATCAAGTATGACAGAAAGTCTGTAACCCTGCAAACCAGGATACGCATTTCTGCTGTTTCACTATCGATGTATTCTTCTTTAAAAGTGTGTGCTGAATTACACCGTCCACCATAATGGTTTGGCTCTAAATCTGATTCTAAATTGCCGTACATTCTACATTTTTCAGGGGCAGAACAGATGAAATTGCGGCTTTTGATTCCAATTTTCTTCATTGTTCCTTGTTAATGCTGTAAAATAATTTCTTCTTCTTTTAAAAAAATCGAAAGAGGGTGGAAATTTTGAAACATTGTAATGAACCAATAGTCAGGGTAGGAATTAAGTCTTTTCAAGACACCAACGAGAATACTGGAGAGGCAGCTGATAAATGAAAGAACAAAAACCGCGAGACGTTTCCTTCAAAACGTTGATTTCGAAATTTTAATTTGTCCTCCGTATTTTGCGTGGAATTTAAATGATAAACATATTTTGAAGTGCTTAGTCTCTGGTCCTGTTAAGTGTTTTATTGGGCACAGTAATACCTCGATTATCCAAAAATCACTTTTCCAGTGCTCCAGTTATCAAGCGCAACAATGGCGCACATTCAAGCATTTTTTTTCTTGTTTTTTCACAATTTTTTTTGTTTTCTTAGGTTATATGTGTTTATTAATATCGATATGAACTTTTAATCATCTGGTATCTGGCTTAAGCTTTTACCATCATTCATGAAATGATAGAGGTATTATTGTGCGATATTTGGACTTCAGCCATAAGCCTTCTATTTCAAAAGGCAATATCTCTGTTGATGTTGCAAGTAGAAACTCGGCATTTGGATGGATTTAATTACTTTAGAACAACAATGAAGTTTACCCATTACAAATGAACGTATTTATGTAAAAAGGAACTATGTTGCATGTAAACCCTGTGCAAATAGTTCCTTTTAGTACAAATACATCCTAGCTATAATGATTGTAAGCCATCAAATTGTGCTTCAGCTACCTATACAATGACTTCCTGCTCTTCAACAGGTGAGCTCGATCTAATCATAGAAGTTACATAAAAACAGGACCGAAAAATTAATAGGTCAAATAATGAAGAAAGAGAAATAATTAAATCACAGCAATTTGTGAGATATGTTAAACATGCAAAATATAATGTTATACATAGAGATTAGCAATTGATATTCCCAATAATGAATCGAGAACATCAAAAACTGAATACTAAATCACGTTTCCAAGAACATTGTTCCTTTAATTACAATCTTAAATTATATAAGGATAAGAAATCATAAAGAATATAAGGGAAAGAATGGAAATCTGTAAGGAAGATACACGTGAAAAAAGTGAAGGTACAACTAGGAAAAAAGTTTAAAGAAAATCGGAGAAGCAACAAACAATTTCATGGTTATACCTTAATGGGGGTGGTTTCAGGAGTGGCTTCCACAGCTGCTTCAGGAGGAGAGCTCCCTTCTTGAAGAGGAAATGTTACGTTACTCACAAATCCCTGTCAAATATGGTTATGTGTTAGTGTTAGTTTAATGAAAAGTCAACACTCTGGGAATTTTCAAGTATGGATTTTTTTAAAGAATCTTTCCTATATCCTCATACTTCAAAGAAAAGTCAGAAACGAAGGCCTTGTTCACATGAGCGCGGTTCGTGGAACTTCCATCAAACTTGTTCCAAGAACTTACCTATGACTTATTCTCGGAACCCTTAGTTCAAGGAACTAATTCACCCAAACTGCGCTTGTATGGACAAAGCCTTAGAAGTCTTCCGATTAAAATTCCTCAAAAAATTAAACATTTAGAATGAGTTTAACCTCAAATTTTTTAATAGAAAAATTGCACACTTTTGGACAGTAAAATGCTGATGATCTAGAGCTGAACATCAGATAAAGGCTCTTCTACACGTCGCAAAAGAATCTGTTGAAAAAAGTTGAACAAAGACTTTTTTCTGAATCAAAAGATCGACCCATGACAAACTAAGAAAAGCACTGTTTGGCAAAAGCTGAAAAAACTCTGGCATCAACCATGGACACTATTAGACAAAACATAGCACGATAGCAAAACACAATAGCAGTGAGTGTATGAAACAAAGGAACGTACACACCAGCATCGCGAGGAAAGTTACTTTTTGGTTCCACAAAAATTCCATTAGGGTGGATAATTTTCCAGCCTATTTGTTAGTTTAAAAAGAACTGATTGTGAGTATTTCACTTTTAATTTTCACACCAGCTCTAAAATTACTTCACAAAAACCATCAAAAACCGCACAAAGGCTTATAAATATGAAATTCTATCATCATATCATGCGCATGCAGTTTGTTACAGGCACTGACATCACAAACAGCCCCAGCAGTTTAAATATCCTGCATTTGTTACACCCCTCTTTGTTTAAACCCATAATAAGTAGTAAAGTGGGTCCTTCGAATGAAATCATAAGTTGAAAAGCAAAGCTCTCATTGCCATACTATTGCCTTAATTTTTGCGTGCTTAATGTTCAACATTTATTAGTATTAACAAGTGGTAAATATTTATTTCATGTAGATCTGGATCTGTGAAAATAGTTCAAGGCAAACTGCAGTTCACCACAAATCAAGCTTTTAGGAATTATGATCTAATTTAATGCAAAAGCATAATATAAAATCGGTTTCATCCAACTAAAATTTGGGGTGGAATATTTTAGTAATTTTAGGTACCCTTAATTTAAAATATGTTATAATTCTCTCAGAGCAAAAAGATAATTAAAATTATTTACTTCCAAAGGTCTAATTATTTTGATTGGTTCAAGGGAAATATGAAAAAACATAATTTGTTTTAAAAAAGTATCAGAGAAATATGCATTGAAAAAAACTTGAGGTAACCTAGAGATAGAGGCCAGTTTTTTTAATGGAGCTAATACATTCTAAGATTCATCAAGTCAATATTTTACCAGGTGCACTTTTTTTGAGACAATCCATTTTGTGTCCCAAGTTCTATTGAGGGCAATAAAAGATACCCGGCCACGGATCTCCTAACCTTTAAATCCTTAACTTAAGAATTATTCAGGATTGCTTTTGTTTCATGGAATACTAATCTTATTTGGACTTTCTGCTGCTACTAAAGTTATAGGGTTTCAAAAATTGAGATGACAGAATTTGGTTGCATGATTATCACTTCTCTAAAGCCAATGTTGTTATGAAAGGCAAACAGGTGAAATAATGGTTCGACTGTTGTAAATATAAATATAAACCTATCAGCTTTACACGGATGGTCCCATGAAAAAAATGGCTGATACCTGAGCGATGGGAGTGTGCGGTATGGAAGTTGGCCGTGATTCACTTGCTATCGAGTTGCTACATTCAATGCTTGGACTCCAAATTTCCTCACTGACCATGTTCGCCAACTGGCTGGAGTAGCTAGAGACTCCAGACCTCCCTGAGAGAAAAAACATTGGTAAATGAGATGGATCTTGAAAGAAAAAAGATTACAAGAGTAAATAGATCTGAACATAAAATTTTGTTTCTGTTAAGTCATAACATCTTTGTAGAGGGATGTTGAATTTGATAACAACTAGCTAAATTGTAAAATTTAGGTGTGTGGACCATCAATATGTAAATAGTTCATTTTTACACAAAAATTAAATCAGAATTGATTTCACCGCCATTAGATATATAGGGACAAGATACGCAACAAAGAGAATATGTATTTAGGAGGAAGAGAAGAGTTCAAATTAAACGCCCACTTTGCATGCAAATGTCACCAGGAACAACCCGAGTTTCCAATTTGCTAGAAAATGGAAAACAATGTAGGAAAATTGAGCCAGTAAAAAATTTAAAAATAAAACCTTAAAGTATAAATATTAGACT